>BHFT01000793.1:0-66216 GCA_004320025.1 Laticauda laticaudata | reverse complement strand
AAACCAGGAACTGTGAGACACACTTCCATACAGAAGCCTGAGGATGGCAGATGAGATTCTGCTGAAACGTTGCCACATTATATGCAGGTAGTCCTTTAATTATTACTGTAACAGAGCCTGTCCATTACAATTGTAACTCATATTGGTCATAATTTTGATCACCCATGGGTCCAGTCTGATTTTACTACCATTTTTGCAACAATTAAACAAATGTTTGGTCATTAAGCAAACGTTGTTAAACCCATGCTTTGTTAAGGGCCAGTTTTGCTAGAAACCAGAAGGATGCAATAAGATTAGCAGACTTAATTTAAATTTTTCTCTTTAAAGTGAGCAGAAAAATATATTTTAAAAAATGTTATGTATATCATATGAGAATCCAGATTGTTCGGGGAAATATGGTGACTCTGCTTTGAGAGGGCTGTAAAGCACTATCAAGTGGTATGTATGTCGAAGTGCTATTGCTATTATAGTACAAAATAAATAACTAGTAGAAATATAGTTTTCCTGATTAATTCAAAGTTGTTTTATTTGCTTTACTATTACTTAAATTAATAAAATCTATGCATATATATTTAAATAATGTAACAGATTGGTTCATTCAGAGTCACCTTAATGTAATATTTTAATTCATATTTTCTGTTTTAAGGTTATTGCTAATTTTGTATTTTGTAACATAAATATAGCATATGTAGTCCATAGTGTTTTCTAAACAGATGGAAACAGTGGATTGAAGCCAAATTCAATAATACTTGGGAAGACATTGGTGACAATTAACTTAATATTGCTATATGTACTAATGATGACCAAGTGTAAATCTCCTTATATAAGAAACCAGTTTAAAAGTGCATTCTGGTGACTGTGATGATGACTACAGTATTTTCCTTTCTTGCAGTTTCAATGTTTCATATTTAGAAACAAATGGCTGTTCATAGTTTGCATATCTAGATTATCCAGATTTCAGAATATGTGTGAATCTCAAATATAGCATTTATCTAGGTTGTTCCTAGCAAAAATAAAAAGGCTATTTATATTCATACGTAGAGTCAGAGCTGGAAACTGTTTCTGAAGTGAATGACTAAGCCTTGCAAAAGATGTAACATTGTTAAATGTTTCATTGTAAAGGCCCTGTCACACTGCCCAACGGATGCAAAACGGACACAACAGATGAGCAAAATGTTCCATCCGTTGTTATCCCTCTTCAGAAGGGGCAAAAAAATTTGCATACCGGACGGATAACACGGACGGGGGAGAATGCAGGGCGGATGGAAGTGGATGCGGAACGGAAGCCCAGAGGATGGAAGCGATGGACGCGGATGGCACATCCACTAGGTTTCCGGGGGATCTCAGCAAAGCCGGATGCGGAACGGATACAGCGGATGCAGAACTGATGCACAGCGGATGAAGCGGATGCACAGCGGAAGCCTAGCGGATGCGAGCATTAATGCGCATGTGGGGAGGATGCATTGCGTCAGCCCCGCGGATATAACGGAAAGCAGCTCGGAAGCAGTCACCAATTCAAGAGCAAAGACCTGCTTCCAGCACATCGACTGCCTTGCCTGTCCTGCCTGCATGTCTGCCTGCAAGCCTTGCAGCCAGCCTCCTGCCCAGCCTTGCTGTCTGCCTGCCTGCCAGCCTTGCTGCCACCCCTCCTCCCAGACTTGCTGTCTGCCTCTGCAGCTTTGCGCCATCCTCCTGGCCTGCCAAGCCTGCTGGCATGCATGCCTGCCAGCCTTGGTCATCTGCCTGCAGCCTGGTGCTGCCTGCCTGCCAGCCTTGGTGCCTGCCTGCCTGCTGCCTTGGTGGCCTGCCTGCTGCCAGCCTTCAAGGCCAGCCTTGGTGCCTGCCTCCCTGCCAGCCTTCCTGCCAGCCTTGGTGCCTGCCAGCCTCCCTGCCAGCCAGCAACCCACAACCATGCGGAGCACAGCAAGCCTCAGCCATCTGCTGCCAGCCCTTGCAAGAGGGACAGGGCTACCATCCCGCCCCCTGGCCCTCACTCTGGTCCTGCTGGGGCTTCTGCAGCTCGGGCTCGCTCTTCTGAGCTGGGGCTTCTGCTGCTTCTGCTTCTGGAGGAGCTGATGACAAGCACTCCAGCACCAGCCACCTCCACAGCACCTGCACCCTTCACCCCTGAGACTGAGTGACCAAGAGGAGTGCCAGAGACTCTCATTTTTGTCTATAGCTTGTTGTTAATAAAGTCTATTTTTGATTCACACAAAAATATTCAATTTCTTTTTTTTTAATAAAGTCTTGCTGGAAACTTTTAGAAATGGTTTAAGCCTTTCCATGCTTGTGGGATGGGTTAGATAGCAGTGGGATGGGTTGAGATAGCTGTGGAATGGGCAGGGATACCTTTGGATGGGTAATAGCTGTGGGATAGATAAAACCTCCAGTGTAAGCATAGTGGGACTGTTGGTCCACCCTCTCAGGTGCCACACCTATGGCCCCTTTATTATCAATAACAATATAACCATCCACACTTTCAACATAAACACGACTCTTATTAAATGCCCTGTTCATTGGTCGGGCCACTCACATACTTGGCACAAATCTCATCAGTGTGATGAGACAGGCTGAAGGAAGCATCCATTAAGCATCTACCATCCTGTCTTGCCACTCCACTGCTCCAGCTGGGGAGTTGCACCAGTGTTTCAGGAGGTTGCGCTGTTTCTTCCCTTCACGTGAGGCTCTGTTGGAGCCTTGCACATCCTCAGTGTCTATCAGGTTTCGCCCTTGCCTCCATTCCCCAGGCTCCATGTCCCCATTGCCTTGTTGACGCTCCACGAGCCTGTTCTGCAAGACCGGGTAGCGGTGCGCATGAGATTGTGCAGGGATGCAGCAAGCTTCCATGATCCTCCTCAATGGTCTCTGGGCATTGCTACATGGTGGTGAGAAGTACCTGGAAACCTAGTTGGCCCAGGATGCCAAAGGTGTTTTCTCCACCACCCGCCTTGCCCTGGACAGCCTGTAGTTGAAGATCCTCTCTTCATGGGTGAGGAGTCTGGAGTGTAGGGCTTCATGAGGTAGGTTGTGAGGGAAGAAGGCGTCATCCCCACGATGAAGTAGGGCACAACTTGTGTGTCGTTGGGCAGGTGTTCTGGATCTGGGAAGCCCACGATGAGGTTGCGTTCCAGCTCCTCCTTCAGGTGGCTGGCGTTGTATACCTGGGCATCTGAAGATGAGCCGTGGCCTAAAGCATCGATGTACATGAACTTGTAAGTCAGCATCGACCATGGCAAAGAGGATGATGCTGAAGAAGCCCTTGTAGTTGAAATAAGTGACCCCGACTTGGCTGGCGCTTTGCAGGCCACGTGCTTGCCATTATGGCTCCAACGGTGTGTGGGAAGTTCCATCTCTGATTACCACTGCTCTGCCAACTTTTCTTCCAGCCTTCTTCAGTGGAGGGGCAGTGGAGGAGCTCCTCCTTGTATTTTCGATGATGGCCTGCACCACTTCTCTGACCACAATGCTGATCGTGTTGGTGGCACCCTCCAGCCGTACTGCAATTGCTCCTGTAGGTGGTCCCTGAGACCAGGTGGCGCACAGTGAGTGCCACCTTGAGCCCACCTTCCAGGCTGGGCCGGAAAGTTGGTGTTTGCCTTGGTCAACCTGGGTGTCAGCCCGCTGCACAAGTTCGTCAAACAATGCTGGAGGCATCCTCATGAAGTTCTGGAATGCCCGAGTGTCTTCGCTCCTGATCTCCACCATCAGCTTGTTGTACAGTCCGTCCTCTGCTCTTCTGGCGAACCATCTTCATACCCAGACGCTTCTTGGCCGCCCCTTTTTCTTCCCATAGTAGAGTTCACAAGAGGCCTGTAGATGGCTTCGCACTGTTGCAGAAGTATGGTGGCTGCCAAAAAGGACTGTGTTTACGATCCACGGTGGACATGACTGGATGCTGTGGAAGAGGAAGAGGCAGATGAAGGCTGCAGAGGTCCGCACCGCAGGGCTGCTGTTCTGAAAGTGAGATCCAGATGTGTTGCTCCCTTTTTTATAGGCAGTATAGGTGTCCCTTTTGCATCCTCTAGGCATCCTCTAGGCATCCTGTAGACATCCTTAATATCCGAGATAGATCCCTCTGCGAACGTTTTTTCCGTTTAAACTCTTGTTTTCTGTGCTGCATCCGCTAGGCATCCGTTCCGCATCCATTCCGCGTCCGTTTCCGCTTCCTCCCTGCGTCCAAGCGGATGCGAGTTGCGCGGATGCGGACAGATGCCTAGCGGATATAGCGGATGCGGAACGGATGCAGAACGGACGCGTAGCGGATGCGTAGCGGAATGCAGAACGGACGAATTGGATACATTTTCCGCGCAAAAGTTTTGAGCAGCTCAAACTTTCTGAGCGGATGAAACGTCAATAAACGGATCCTGGACGGATAGAGAGGAAGCAAAACGGAGGCAGTGAGTACATCATGTTAACCAACGGATGGGCAAGGCAAGCTTTTTTGTCCGTTTTACATCCTCTTTGCATCCGTTGGTGCAGTGTGACAGGGGCTTAAACATCTCTTTCTGTGTTTTACTCAGAGCTTGCATTTCTTTAGTGGATCTCATTGTCAATACAAATCTATCATCTCAGTCTCTCTTCTTTCTTTCCACTTGAAAAAAGATTTTGAGAATTTGACAGGGGAACCAGAACTAGTTTTTACACAATGTATGTTTCATTCCTGTTCTGCTTTCTAAACAAAAAAGCAAATAGTATGTCATGTTTTTGTTATAATTAACAAATGTAAATTGTTTTTAAAGAGAAAGTCTAAAAGTTTGTACAGAAATATTAAATATACATGTACATATATCTCTTTCTTTTCTGTTTGGAAGGTCAGTCCTATGAAATTCGGTTGTTAGATAATCGAAAAATGGGAGATATGCCTGAGATCAGTGGGAAATTAGTAAAGGTATGTTAGTACTTCAGCTTTCACTCTTGTTTCTTTGAAATTCTCTCTTATTTTCTCTACAGTAACATTTTCTTGCTCTGGGTGTTAAAATGCCGCAATGGGAGTATGGAGGAAGCTTCTGATATACTCTGATCTGCAGGGACAGGTTTGGGAAGAGAATGTTCCTTTTCCAGTATTTCTTCCAGATAATTTTATCAGGAGGGGAAAATAACATTGAAAGCAGCTGCAAGCACGTGATTACATAGCTCTTTTTGTTAATTGTTGTACTTTGAAGAATTTATTTGTTAAATTTATATTCAAAGCTTACTTTCTTTTTGAGATACAGGTGATATATGGAATGGTAACTATAAAAAAATCTGGAACTTTTGTAAATGTCTATAGTTACAATGGTTTAGTATGAAAGATAATACTAAGTCTGGAGTCTAGTAATGTTTACCAGTTTGTATCGGTTTGTAAAATTGGAGTTCTTTTCTTTTTTAAATATAATTTTCATTGAAGATATTTATATTAATAAAAGAACAAGAACATGTGTAAAAACATGTAAAAGCGAATTATAAAAAAATAAAAAATGTGAGAAACAGTACAAATAAAGAAGCATAAAGGAGCAGCTGAATATTCTTTATAGCAGTTATAAACTAGCTTATTATCCTTTCTCCCTCTCTAAAATTACATCACATAATTCCCTCTATACCATATTGTATATTGTCTCTGTCCCTTCTAATCAGAAGTTTCAGAAATTATTTCATTTTTCCCTATTTTCAGCAAAAACTCTATAAAAGATTTCTAGTCTTTGGAAACACTTTTTACATTTTTATAAAAGTACTGTTCGATCTCTGATCAAACAGTCAATTTTGCCATTTGTGCACATTCTGCCATCTTCATACTCCATTCCTCCATTGTGGATATTTCAGTATTTTTCAAACATTGTGCATAAAATAATCTTGTTCTTACAACATACAAAATTAATAAGTTATGATTTTTTTCTGATTGATTATTCATAAATCCCAATAGAAAAATGCTTTTATTTATTTAAAACCTTTATTTAGTTTTCCATCTTAAGCTGAACTTCCAAATTCTGGTTAGAAAATTGCAATTTCTTCCTGAAGTACAAGTTTTGTTTTATTCTTTGTTTTCTGAATTACCTGATATAAATGTGGTTGTTACACAGTAACCAAGTAACATTTTGTCTGAGGTCAGTTGTGATCTTCCCTGATAAGGTGATCTCCAGTTGGGTTGGGACTATACTTTCAAGAATTCCAGCTGACTCAAAGTAGCCCTGTCTATATTAAGGGCACCAGGTTAGGGAAAAGAAAGCAATATTGATTCATAAATTAAATTATGAATGCCTGAGCACTTAAATCTGGTCATTGCAGCTGTAAATGTTCATTGCTTTATTGTATAAAAAACAGGTCCTTTGCCTCTTGGCAAATTGAGGTGACTTCTAATTCTTATGATGTAACTGAAAAATGTAAATTAGGGTTAGATTGTAGTAAAAATAATTACTACAGGCCTAACTACGTAGGTCTTAAGGCCTATGAACTTATTTTAATTGAACTATAAGATAATGTATTCATTTGGTCCACATAAGTGGGTGTTCTCTTGGTTATTTTTCTTGATTAGAAATGATTTGATACTTGTGATAAACAAAGTCTGTTATTCTGGATATCATCTGAAAGGAATTTGTATCTTTATATCTGAAAGATATTTATATCTCCAGATAAAAACATATTCTATTTTTAATGGGAGAGTTGATATTTTTTCTTTTATGTTAGAGTATCATAAGAGTAGTATTCCATGACAGAAGATTACAGTACACTGAGCATCAGCAACTAGAAGGTTGGAAGTGGAATCGCCCTGGAGACCGATTACTTGATTTAGGTAAAATCATGAATTGTTAATATATTCATAAAAATAAACTGAGAACTGGGTTACTGTGAAATAATATTTAAATTAATTTTAAATATTTAAATAATATATCATACACTGAATTATGTAAGTTATAGTTCTGTTTTGTGAGTTATTTTAGAATAGAATAGAATAGAATAGAATAATTATTGGCCAAGTGTGATTGGACACACAAGGAATTTGTCTTGGTGTAAATATTCTTAGTATACATAAAGAAAAGATACATTAGTTAAGAATCAAGAATCATAACGTACAACACTTGATGATAGTCATAGGGTACAATCAGCAATCAAATCATACTAGGAAACAGTCAATATAAAGCCCCTGTCACACAGCACCAACGGATGGAAAGAGGATATAAAACGGAGAGAAACACTTGCCGTTGTGTTAACGCGATGCACATCCGTTTTGTCACTCACTGCGTCCGTTTTTCAATACTCCTGTATCCGTCCAGCAATCCGTCTGACATATTCATCGCTTCAGAAGTTTTGAGCTGCACAAACTTTGGAAGTGGAAAAGTATCCACGCGTACCGTATATACATCTGGCCTCACGCATACGGGACATCTAGCTTATACGTCCGTAGTCATACCGTTATGACGTCCGCTATATCCGCCTAGGCCATCCTGCTGGCACATCCGCGCAACTGGCATCCGCCTCCAGCAGAAAACGGACACAGGGGGGAAGCAAACGGACCACGGAACAGACAGGCCAGCGTTAGTAGCAACGGACAGACGAAAGATGAAAGCGGATGCAGCTCGCATACCAACCAGCATTAAAATGAAAAAACGTTGTATAGGGGACGTATCTCGGATATTAGGAATGTCTGCACAGGATGCTAGACGGAACAAAAGGGACACCTACGGACACGTATATTCTATAAAAAGGGGGAGGAAATCACCTGGATTTCACTTTCAGTCCAGCAGCCTGTGGTGCAGACTCTTCAGCCTTCATCTGGCTCTTGCTATTCCACAGCATCCAGTCATCTCCATCATGGATCGTCACACACTCCATTTTGTTAGCCGCCATCGTTCTACAACAGTGAGAAGACCTCTACAGGCTCTTTACGTGTTCTACGCGAAGAAAAGGAGCATCCAAGAAGTGTCTGGGTCAGAAAGTGAGATCGCGAGAAGAGCACGAGTACGGACTGTATAACAAGCTGAATGGTGGAGCTGAGGAACGAGACACTTGGGCATTCCAGAACTTCATGAGGATGCCACCGCCATGTTTGACGAAGTTGTGGACGGGCTGAGAAACCAGGATGCCAGGCAAACACCACTTCCGCCAGCCTGGCCCTTGGGCTGAAAGGCGGCACTGACTCTGTGCCCACCTGGCCTAGGGACCAGTACGGAGCATGCAGTACGACCTGGAGGATTGCCACACAACACCATCAGCATTGTGGTCAGAGAAGTGGTGCAGGCCATCATCGAAGAATACCTGGAGTGAGCTCCTCCAGTGCCCCTCCACTGAAGAAGGCTGGGAAGAAAGTATGCAGAACCACCGTGGTATCAGAGGTGGAACTTCCCCCACACCGTTAGGAGCCATCGATGGGAAGCAGTGCTGCAAAGCTCCAGCCCTCAGGCCGATCCACTTTATTTCAACTACAAGGGCTTTCTTTAGCATCATCCTCTTCGCCATGATCGATGCTGACTACAAGTTCTATGATACATCGATGCTTCAGCAACGGTTCAGCTTCAGATTTGCCCAGGGTTTACACGGCCAGTTCACCTCAGAAGGGGTGGAACGAAACCTCATCATGAGCTTCCAGATCCCAGACCCCCTGCAATGCACACAAGATGTGCCCCTACTTACATCGTGCGGGGATGACCCTTCTCCCTCACAACCTTACCTCATGAAGCCCTTACACTTCAGACTGCACCTCAACCGTGAAAGAGAGGATCTTCAACTACAGGCTGTCAGGGCACAGGCGGGTGGTGGAGAACAGCTTATGGCATCCTGGCAAACAGGTTCCAGGGTACTTCTCACACCATGCAGCATCGCCCCAAGATGTGAGGAACCTCGTGGAAGCTTGCTGCATCCTGCACAATCTCATGCGCACCCGCTACCCAGTGTGTGCAGAACCAGGCTCGTGGCCCCACAAGGCAATGGGCGACATGGAGGCTGGTGAATGGAGGCAAGGGTGAAA
The DNA here is from genome assembly GCA_004320025.1 of Laticauda laticaudata. Lineage (NCBI taxonomy): Eukaryota > Metazoa > Chordata > Lepidosauria > Squamata > Elapidae > Laticauda > Laticauda laticaudata. Next base: position 57,278 of record BHFT01000793.1, on the reverse strand, counting down.
CCTGATAGATTAACTGTGGATGTGCAGAGGCCCAACAGAGCTTTCAGTGAGTGGAAGAAGCAGCGCAACCTCCTGAAACACTGGGGCAACTCCCCAGCTGGAGCAGTGGGAGTGGCAGAACAGGATGGTAGGCTTAATGGATGCTTCCTTGAGCCTGCCTCATAACATGATGAAGATTGTGCCATTGTATGTTGAGTGGTCCTACAATGAACAGGGGCATATTCAATAAAGAGTTTATGTTTGAAATGTGTTGATGAATGATTTGACATTAAGTTTATTGATAATAAAGGGGCATAGTGGTGTGGCACCTGGAGGTGGACCATACAGCTTCACTATGTTGCACTGGAGTTTATCTATCCCACAGCCTATTAACCCATCCACAGGTTCTAACCCATCCCACAGCTATTAGCCATCCCACAGCTAATAGCCTCCCAAGGATATCCTGCCCATTTCCTATTGCTATCCCTTACCCATCCAAGCTATTACCCATCAACAGCATCCCTGCCCAATCCCACTGCTATCCATCCCATCCCACAGCTTTACCCATCCCAAGGTATCCCTGCCCATCCCACTGCAATCACTTTACCGCATCCCACAGCATGGAAAAGGCATTAAACCATTTCTAAAAGTATATCCACACAAGACTTTACTGACTAAAAAGAACTGACACCAAGGTGTGAAGCAAAAGATAAAATGTCTATTAATTAACAAACCTGTAAAAGCAAATGACCCAAGTAAAGTGTCCCAAAGAAAGAATAAGTCAACAGAATAGCAACCACAGTCTCTGGCACTCTTCTCAGTCCAACTCTGAGCGTGCCCAGTCTCAGGGGTGAAGGGTCATGGCTGCTGGAGGTGGCTGCGCCTGAGGGCTGGGTCTGCAGGTGCCATTGGGGTGCCTAGCCCCCAGAGGACAACGGGGATGTTGTCGAGTGTGGAGGGAAGCTCCTCAGAGAGGATCTGTTCATTTTGTAGATTTTGAAGAGTCAACCAGATTTTGGGTCACAGTGACTCCGAAATCTACGAAATTCGGCTATCTCAATTCCACAAGGTGTCCTTCTTGTTCTTCTCCGCAGCTCAGTTTCCCATCCTTCTTGCATGGTTAGAGGAAGTCAATGGGAATAAGAGGCAGATTGCGGCAGGAGCAGGTAAAACTTTATATTGTCTTTTAAAATCAGAAGACTGCTCAGCCACAAACTGATGCGGCTTTGTAGCAAGCACTGTCCTGACGGGACTTTTATTTCTCCTGCCAGTGCGCTGGGGGCCAATAAGTGCGAGTCTGCTAGCGGACTCCACTCTATGGCCTATTTGGTAATACCTAGAGAATATCTGCATTATTAGCCATCCCAAAGGATATCCCTGCCCATCCCATGCGATTCCTAAACCCATCCCACAGCTATTACCCATCCACAGGTTCCTGCCCATGCACAGTATCACCTGCCCATCCCACAAGCTATTTATCCATCCCACAGGATATCCCATGCCCATCCACTTGCTATCCTACCCATCACAAGCATGCAAAGGCTTAAACCATTTCAAGGTGTTTCCACCAAGACTTTATTTACTAAAATAAATGACCAAGTGTGGGAAGCAAAGATAAACTTATATTAATAACAAACTTTAAAGCAAAATGACCCAAGAAAGTGTCCCAAGCAAAGATAAGTCAACAGTAGCAACCCAGTCTCTGGCACTCTTGTCAGTGGCCATATCTGGAGGCGGCCCATCGTCTCAGGGGGAAGGAGTCCAGTGCTGTGGAGGTGGCTGCTGCTGGAAGTGCTGGTCTGAGGCGCCATTGGGGATGCCTAGCCCCGAGAGGGACAACAGGGGAGGTGTGGAGGAAGCATCTCAGAGAGTGCTTCAGTCCTGTGACTGCTTGAGAACCCTTCTTCCATGACATGGGTGTCAATCCCAAGGACCGATGACAGATGTTCTGAGGGCCGGGCTTGGCTGTTGGGGTGGAGGAAGGAGGAGTACAGTGGGGCGTCATGGTCTGCAGCTGAGCGAGGTGAGGTGTGGTGGCATCGGTGGTGTGGTAGGATCTGTGGCGTTGGGCGTGGAATCTGTTGGCGTCAGTTGGCAATCGGATGGGTCGTGTTTTTTTTTTTTTTTTTTTTTTTTTTTTTTTCTACCTGTGCCTGGACTGGAAGGCCTGCCTGTGCTGCTGGAACATTCCTGGTAGCCGTAGCCTTGTTAGATGAGGGCCTGTGGAAAACCGTGGAAGGGCTAGTACATCACCTGGGCGAGGAGGAGTAGACCTGGACTGGGTTGGAGGCAGGTTCAGCTGAGCCTGAAGGGTTGTGCAGAAGGACCGGTGATCCCTCCTTTATCACCTGGTTACTGTATTATTGGACTATCCATGAGGGGGCTTCTGGTTGACGTAGGTGTAGGAAGGGCTTTGTGGTATGAGAATGCATTGTCGGTGAATTGTACAGCTGAGAGAGGAGATCTATGCTGCTTTTGATGGTGTCCCTGATCTTCCGCAGGACAGGTGAGCTCTGGTCCTCGGTCTGCTCTCTGCCTGCCTTATCTGTGGCGAGGTGGAAGCTGGGTGTGCGGGGTGGGTTGGTCTCTGTGTTCAGTGCCTTCCTTGCTCCACTGCGTCAGGGGTCCTCCACGCACTTCTGCCACGGGGAGTGCAGCTGTCGGGGGGTCTCCATCGTGGGACAGCTCCACAGATACCGCCTGGACACAAGGAGCTGACTCTTGGACAGAAGAGGGGACTGGCTCTCTGCGGCTTGCCCTGAGAGAAGGGTAGACACAGAGGGGCTGCTCCTCGGTGGCGGGATCTCACCCTCCAAGAAGCTGCACTTGGCCATCACGTAGGTCTCCCGGTCGGTGAGCTTGACCGCGGCCTGGCCAGACTTTTTGAGTGCAGCTGGCCCATGCCAGAGTGTGCATGTGCTTCACCACCCAAGGAGGACCTCCGAAGTGTAGCCCAGCTCTCCGCTTCTCTCTCCAAGCCGCCTGCTTCCTCTTTGGTGTCTCGATTAGGCCTGTGTCCCTTCTGACATAGGTACTCTGCATCCGTTCCTTCCGCTGCGCGTCCGCTTCGCTGTGCTCCCCCGGAAGCCCTGCGGATGTGCCATCTTGCTTCATCCGCTTTCCATTCCGCAGGCTTCCGTGGAGGCATCCGTTAACATCCTGGCTACATCCTCCCCCGGTCTTCCTTCTGTTGTTGTCGCCTCTGTTTATGCAAATTTGGCACTTTGAGAGCGGATACAACGGATGGATATTTTCTCATCCACTGTGGTCTTTAAAGCCATGTCCACACTGCACCAACCGGATGCAAGAGACTGTAAAATGGACAAAAAAGCTTGCATCCGTTGGGTTAATGCGATATGTACTCACTGCCTCCGTTTTTTGCTTCCTTCTATCCGTCCAGCATCTGTTTATTGACGTTCATCCCGCTTAGAAGTTTTGAGCTGCCCAAAAACCTTTTTGAACGGAAATATCTCCATGCATCGTTCTTGGCATCCTCTATGCTACGGGGCATCCGTTCTGCATCCATTACGCATCTGCTATATCCGCTAGGCATCACTGTGCAAATCCCTGTGCAACAACGCAAATCCGTTTCTCAGCAGTAAACGGACACAGGGAGAAAGCAGAATGGAACGCGCAGCGTTAGTAGCACGGGATGGAGAAAGGAGAAAGCGATGCAGCTTCATCCCGCTCTGCATCACGATCATGCATCCTCTTTCGCAATCCGCTCTGCATCCGCTCTGCATCCTCTTCGCAATCCGCTCTGCATCCTCTACGCATCCTCTACGCATCTCTCTGCATCCTCTATGATCTGCTCTGCGTCCTCCCCACGTCCGATTCCTGTCATGTCGTTATCCGCTCTGCTTATTGCAATTTTTTGCCCCTTGGAGAGCGGATAAAACGGATGCGAACATTTTGCTCATCCTTGTGTCCTTTTTGCATCGTTTGAGCAGTGTGACATGGGCCTTTACCAATACTTTTTTGCACCGTCGGCCTATGTGACAGGCCCGTAAATCATAACGCAAGAACAAGTTACAGTCCTACAATCTCAAGTGGGAAGGGTTGGGGTTGATAGGAATGATGAAAGATTAACAATAAATAGGTACGACTTTGTAAATAGGTTGAACATGTTGAGGGAAATTATTTGTTATAGCAGGAGTGATGGCTTTTGGAAAAACTGTTTTGTGTCTAGTTGTTCTGGGTGCAGTGCTCTATCGCATTGGTTTTGAGGAAGGATTGAAACAATTGTATGGCCAGGATGTGAGAGGTTATAAATATTTTCACAACCTTTGTTTTGACTTGTGAGTATGCAGCGTCTCAACTGAAGGCAGGTAGGTAGTTCATTGATTTTTTTCTGCCAGTCCTAATTATCCTCTGAAGTCTGTGCCTGTCCTGTTGGGTTGCAGAACCAAACCAGACAGTTATAGAGGTAGAGATGACAGACTCAATAATTCCTCTGTAGAACTGTATCAGCAACTCTTTGGGCAGTTTGAGCTTTCTGAGTTGGCATGTAAAATCTGTTACAAAAATTAACAGATTCACTGGAAGACCAAATAATAAAACTTAAAAAAAGATTTATATATTGAAATAACATTTATTATTTTTATTGTTTTAAAACATTGATTTATCAATATTTTTCTTCATTTTATAGATATTCCTATTTCTGTTGGAGTAATTGATATAAAAACAAATTCAAGCCAACTCAATGCAGTTGAGTTTTTGTGGGATCCTGGAAAACACACATCTGCCTTTATTCAGGTTTGAAATTATTAGTTGAAATTGTCAGGTTCACAGAAGGGTAATTCTAAAAATAGTGGGTAATATTTTTGCATTGAGATCTAGGGTTTTCTTTTTTCTTTTTTTATTTCTGATGGCCATCGTAGATAAGAATTACTATATGCAATATCAGATATGCAATATCAGTATCATTAGAATCAAAATACTTGCCCTGATTTTTTTGAAGTGGGGTTGTTGATTTGAAGTGATTTAAATGTCAACAGGCATGCACTAAACATCCTCCACACATAGTAAAAAAATCTGCTTTTATTATGATGGATTTTTTTACAGTTTTACACATATCCTGTACTTCCTGCTGGTCCAATATGTTTAAGTTTCCTAACCTGGTAGAACTCTAGGGTCAAATCCAGGTAGAAAAACATTCAAGCAATACATTATGGTAAAAATATGTTTTTCTCCTGTTTGTCCTTGTCATTTGGCATTCAAAAGTTTAAAGCTTCTGAATCTTGAGTTCCATTTTTTAGCCTGGGTAATATCTGTAATAGTTTTATTTTTGATCAAATAATGTATACTGTATTTTTTAAAAATAATAATTGCTTGAAATATATGATTCAGTGATTTATCTCCCTGTGGCAACAGTTTCTAATTTAATACAACAATGTACTGTATAAATCTAAAATGTCTGTTAAAGACAAAGAAACAGAATGTATCTTTGCATGATACTTTGGTTTACTTTGATTTTTTTTTTAGGTACATTGTATTAGCACAGAATTTACACCTCGGAAACATGGAGGTGAGAAAGGAGTTCCATTTAGAATACAGGTTGACACTTTTAAACAAGCAGAAAATGGAGAATACACTGATCATCTGCATTCAGCCAGCTGTCAAATCAAAGTGTTTAAAGTAAGAAAGTTAAATATACATTTTTGGAGTGGCATAGGAAATAGCAATATGGAATTTATTCTTGTATTATTTTTTCGAAGGAAGGAAGGAAGGAAGGAAGGAAGGAAGGAAGGAAGGAAGGAAGGAAGGAACCTTCCTTCCTTCTCTCCCCTCTTCCTGTATAATTTTGGTTTTAGCCAAAAGGAGCAGACAGAAAACAAAAAACAGATAGAGAAAAGTTGGAGAAGCGAACTGTCCATGAAAAGGAAAAATACCAGCCTTCATACGATACTACAATTCTCACTGAGGTAAAAATAATGAAATGTTTTATTTGTTAAGAGAAGTGATGCAAAGTATACCTGGCCTACTTTAAGCAGTAAGTTAGGTTTCAAATTATTCAATTTTAAATAAAATTTATATAAAGGCAAAGTTTGTTTGGCAGTTGTAGATCACAATGAAACAGAAGACCTATAAGATTTAGGATCAAGAAAATAGATACTCTGTTAAAGCATTTATTTTTACTCATAGCTATCTCATGTATGTATATTAAAACCCAGTGCTAAAAATATTGTATTACAATTTGTTTTTCCCTTGTCAGTTTGGACCTACAATTGTATTTAAAAGTTAATGGAATCATGGACAGAGCCTCACTGGGCTTTTGTATTTCTTTTTATTTAAACACCAGTGAGTTTTCTATAGCTTTCTAAAGATTGCAGATGTTTTTAAAAGGCTTTAAAGTTTTTCCTCACTGTATAATGAAAAGAAATTGATCCACATCTTTGATGTTTGTCCAGATAAGGCTTGAGCCTATAATTGAAGATGCAGTTGAACATGAGCAGAAAAAGTCCAGCAAGCGGACTTTGCCAGCAGACTACGGTGATTCTCTGGCAAAGCGAGGCAGTGTAAGGGACTTCTGCTTACTTTTCATTGTGCAAGTTATCTTGTGCAGTGTTAGATATAGGACCAATTTCTATCATCCATGACTGAAAACAAATATTTTTCCTGGGCTATTTAATTTTATTCACTTTTGCTTACTGCAAATTATTTCATACATTTAGTGAGAAATGCTTCCTAAATCTAACACCTAATTAAAATGTTAGCAGGCCTGTAACACTTATAAAAATCAAGAGCTATGGTTTACACATGAAATGGCTATGTTAAATTATAAACTGTTCTTGAAAGCCAATTCCTCATATGTAATTAATTAAATCAGATATAGCAGTAATCAATTAGTTGAGATGTATATTTCCTTATTTTGGCTTGCATGTTTTGTGAACTATTTCATCAAAATGGTTGCAGATCCTCTTGCCTTTTTTATTATACACTTTCCATTTCTTGATTTTTTAAAATGTAAGAACTATATAAAAATTCTGGTTGTATATATGGTTATGTGTAAATATGTACATTTTTTCACATAATTTATTGAACAGTGGTAATATAATCCTCTTTTATTTATAATAAAAGGATTTGTTAGAATGGAGGCTGCTTTTAAGAATCAGTCAGCTTGAATAGCTGGTCTTTTTATTATGCTTGCTATCTTTAGTAAAACTAGGACTATGTATATGAATATACGAATCCTCTCTACTGGGCCCATATACATATTCCTGTAGCATGTCAGTCCTGTCCATCCTTAAAAAGGCTAATGCTAGAGTGCTCCTGTTATCTTTTTATGATGCCAGCTGTAATTCCTCATCAATATTGTGCTACAGTAAAAACCATTCCAGAATCTTACTTTTAAAAATAAATATTTTTTAATTCCACTATTTCTTGAAGGAGATCAAGGTGACTATTTTCACCTTCTGAATGTTGATAAATAAGTCCTATTACGTAGCTTGAATTGAAATTTGATGGGTATGGTTTTTCAGTGACTTTAATGGTTGATAAATTGAATCCTGAATTAATACTTTTGTTTGATGGAGGCTCTGCCAAAGTATTCTCTCCATAGATTATGATATGTTTTGTGATTAGGAGCAACTTTTTAAATCAGATATAGCCAAGAATTCCTAGCTATTATTTATGAGGAAATCAGTAAATTCCCTCCAATACACTCCAGAGAAGAGTCAGGTTTTATGAAGGGCGCATGATTTTAGTTTAGCTGCCTTGCTCATTTGACATAAAGGAATTTGATTGATGATTTTAATAGAAAGGTGTAATCAGGGATTGGTATATCCTTGAGATGGTCTTTACTGATTCTGTCTTGTCAATATGCCGACTAGAACAAGTGCTAGCTTTTGCAATAGTAAAATCAAAATCCATGTACAGACAACAGAACTAAAAACAAAACAAAAGTTCTTTTTCATAGGCCTGCTTTTGAATCCTGCAGGCTTTGCATTTATAAAGAGATTAAAATTTCTCATGTTCTTAATGTATACCTTCTTTTCCTATAGCTTTAGCATGGATGCTTTCTGAAATGAGTATTGTTGTAATCGGATAATTTATACTGCTTCATTAAGTACAAGGAATTGCAAATCTGCCTTGCCTAAGATAGCCAACACTAAAGGCCCATCTGAGAAGTAATGAGCAATTTGCAAAGCTTTGCCAAATCAAATGTGTTCTTCCAAGTGTAATTGTTCAACAAACTAGGGCAAGCATGCAGAGCATGGCTTCTGGAATTCTTTCCAATCCCTTAATAATAGCAACACTGCGGGTCATGTGACCTGGGTGGAAGAAAATTTTGAATCAAGGAGTTGGCAATATTCTAAACCACACCATCTGCCTCTTCCACAGGGATATATGGGAAATTTCTTCCAGGATTTCTTTTTCTGAAACTTCTCATCAAGTCCAACCAGTTTTTGAATTCATTTTTATTTTACCAGCTTCTGTTCCACACTGGATTTGGTTCTGTTCTGTTCAGCGTTTGGAGAGTTGTCATATTCCCATTCATATTGTTTTTTTCCAATACTTTGATGAGTTGGAAATAATAAAAAGCTTAAATGCTATTAATGTATTTAAATATTTTCATCAACTTTAGTTTTTAAATGTATAGTGTTAAAGGTAAGGATAATAAATGTCAATTTATTGACATTTATTTATGGTTTTATAAAAACCAATTGGTTTTTATATTATTATTAATAATATAAATATAAAAATATAAATATAAAACCAATTATTAATTGGTTTTATAAAAACCAATTAATGGTTTTTCCTCCAATGTATAGTATTGAGAAATTTATTTAATAGCAACCCTATTATTAATATCTACTTACCTGCAATAATCTACATATAAAATAAATTAAAATGTTATATAATATACTGCAATTGCCCTTTAACAGTATGATAAATATAAAATATAAGCTCAACATTTCAAACTGGATTTAATGATATTGGTTCATAACTCTCAGTTCTAATTTTATATTAAACCAATACAACTTTAAAAAGTATATCAAAAAATGAACAGTGCCTTTGTAAGAAATGTAAATGCCCACAAATATGTTGAATATTATAACTGAAATATACATATATGTTGTCTGAAATACATAACTCCTCCTTGGCAGGAGTGGAATTCTACCGGTTGTTATGACTCTCTGTAGTTTGGAGAATGGGTAAATCGAGCTTCTGGCTGGCCCCGCCCTCTCCACTTACATCTTCGCTCCCTGCCCAGTCAGTCCTTATTGCACATGTGTGACATATGCATGCACAACATTGTTGCCTTCAGCCTGCTTTTTTATGCCCACCAGGCCAGCCATTGCTGCCTGCCTTCCACTGTGGCTCTGCCTGAACTTGCCTTTCCCCTCCACTTGCCTTTTGCCACTACTGCCGGTTGCCTTTCCCCCCAGTTGCTTTTTGGTGGTGCCGGTTGCCTTCCCCCCCACTTGCCTTTCACTGGAGAACACATGGAGAGGCTCGTATAGGCTCTGGCCAGGTTAGCGGCTGCTTCTCTCACCTGCTGCTCCAACTGGGAGAGTAGGAGAGTTTCCCAGGACAGTGAAAAGCTTCAAGTCCCCCTCCCATTGGAAACGGCTCCTGGGCAGCAGAGAAACAGCCAGGTTGAATCGTGCTTCTCTCTGCTGCTCGGGAGCCATTTCCAATGGGAGGGGGACTTGCAAGCTTTTCGTAGTCCCAGGAAATTCTCTTACTCTCCCAGCAAGAGCAGTAGGAAGGAACGTGTGGAAAGGCTCATGTCAGCAAGGCGCTTCTTGATCAAGTCCAGGACAGCTGACGGCAGCTGTGGGGAGCAAGCCTGGAAGCCCGATGCACCATGTGTGCAGATGGTGGGGGGGAGCTAGTCCCAGAAGCCCCGACGCAGCCAGAATCGCCATTGCCTTCTTTGCTGCCATCACCATTGCTGTCTTGCTGCTGCTGCATCCCCCACTCCCCGCAGGTATGGTGAGCGTGAGCTCCAGGACGGGTGACCGACCGCCTCAACTGCTGTTCCCACCGACTTTTCTCTATGCCAAGAGTGGAGGCAAGAGAGAGAGAATGGCCCTCTTGGCACGAAGAAAAGTTTCATTTCTCCCCATATTGCTACCTCAGTGAGCAGCCTCTCACAGCACTTTTAAACTTAAATGTGCTTTATAAATGAGGAGGTGAGGAGGCTGCTCGCAGAGAAAGGAATATGGGGAGATGCACGACTTTTCTCTGCGCTAAGCTGCTCTTGCCAGTGACTCCAGACTGTTTTGCCCAGCTAAGACTAGATTTATCAAGGAAAAGAAAATAACATGCTGCAAATGTCTAGCAAAATTTAGTAATATTGTTGCAGTTTGGGTGTTTACATTGAAATCAGGCGCAAGATAGTGATGATAGGTAAATTATTGGGCAGTTCAAGTTTGGTATTTATTTCAGTAGACTGATTTTAGAAAACTAAACAGAATCAGACCTGGTAAATATTTGGCTGGGAAGCCAACACAAAATAGGGTGTTGGGAGGAATGGGGTTGGGAAGGAAAGAAGGAAGATAGGATAAAATAACTTTTATTGTCATTTTTTTTACTGTAAGTACACTGGCACACATTAAAAGTAAAATATATATATACATATTCATACACATACACAACACATATATATATACATGCTACACACACACTCACATATAATAATTGCCCATTTTGAATACATAGTGGAAAGGAAGAAAGAGTATTGGATACATATGCAAAAATGTGTGTGAAAAAAACTGCAAAGAAATAGGATTATAAAAAAACAGCTTCCAATCTTAGCAGATATAGATGAGAGAGAAAGAGATGAGAAACACAGAGAAAGAAAGAAATGAGGGAGATGAGAAAGAGAGAGGGAGAAAAAAAAAGACACAGAGTGATACCTATTTAAAAGAAAATAGAAAAATGGCTCTTTGAGTGTTTAAAGTTGTAGACCCCTGGGTTAGGCAAACACTATGGTCATTAAGTGTACCTTGTGGTCATTAAGCAAACACTGGTTGTTAAACAAGTCCATTTTCCCCAATGGGCAATTTTAACTGGAAACCAGAAGGAATTGTTGGAAACTGACAAAAAACATAAAAAACCTCAGTCACAAGACTATGTGGGATGGTGTAACTGGTCGTGTGTGTGTGTGCGTGTATATATATATATATACACAAGTAGCTCTGAGGTCAGTCGTAAATTAGAATACTTGCTAAGCAACTGACCATTAAGCGAGGACTACTTATATTTGGTTTGCCAGTCACATGGCCACCTAGCCATGCCCACCCCAGTCAAACGACCACCAAGTCACACCCACAAATTAGGCCACGCCCACAGAACTGCTTGATAAGAAATTTGAATCCCACCCCTGCTTCTTGCTCCTCAGAAATGAACAAAGACCTGTTAATACTCTGCTATCAGTAATGTGTTTGTTTTATTTAGTCATCATTTTTCATTGCTGAGGAGCAAGAAGGTTTCAAATATAGAGAGGTGACAAGATGACAAAAAGAGTGTATTATTTATTTAATAGTCATAGCAATAGGATACAGTCCACTGGTCCTTCAGAATTTTCTGCTGAAAATGATTTGCTATTTCTTTAATTCAGCAAAAGGAAACCAGGACACTCCAGATGTATAAACTCCAATTCCCTTTGTTAATGGTTTATAAGATTTGGAATCTAAAAAAGGTCTAAGTGAGTTAATCTCTCCTGAGAAAATATGTGAGAAAGAATAGTAATGACTGGGAGAAGTTGCAGTGTAATTGGTTCCTAATATAATACTGCACTGATACTGCAAGATTAGTTACATGTTTTGCATGATTCTCTACACATCTACATCATATCCTCCACTAACATATAATCCATCAATTCACTTTGTAAAGTGGTATATAATCTCCATTTTTCTCATCTCAGGTAAAAACTGCTTACCATCAAGTCATAGGTTGCAGCAAATTGCTCTGAAGTGCACGCCAGCAATTTCCTAAATGTGTGTCTTTCCCAAAATTCTACCAGAGCTATGTTTGGCAGCTTCAGGATCCTGGAGAGGCAGTTGCTCTAAAGAGTTACAGTTACCTATTAATCTGAAGCTCTGTGCGGTTTAGATGAGTTTCAAAGATTCACAATATTACATTGTATGATATATTATTGTCTTCTCGTTGAAAATTATAAGAATTTTATAACTAATGCACATATATTTAGTTTCTTGATGCTTTTCTAGAGAATCCACTTGCATTTAAAATAATCAGTAATTTATTCTACCCAAGTCTCCAGTTACAATTAAAATGTAATTTTAACCCTAATATAGGGTTAAAAGATGAAATGATATCTGAGAATTTTTTAAAATTCAGATAGTGAATTGATAGTCAGAATGCTTAAGATTATTTCCTGTAAAACTACAATTGTGTTTTCTCATTACTTTTTCCAGATACCATCGCTAATTCAGAGTACTTTGTACAGAATTTAAATACAGAGCTTTGACAATTTTTTTTTGCCAAATGGAATAGCATGAGAGAATAAGTCTGTGTATAACCTAAAGAATAAAGACAATACTAACCAAAGGTCTTATAAATGCATGCACAAAAATAAGGGATGATATTATTTAATAAAATAAGGATTGAAAAAGTTAATACAAGAGCTAAATTCCTGTAAATTCATGATAATGGTTAAAGTGTTGTTTAATATTTTTCTTTATTCTAGTGTTCACCATGGCCTGATACACCTGCATTTGTGAATAATAGCCCTACCCCAACACCCGCTTTTACTTCTTCTCCACACACTACTTACAGTATCCCAGACAGGTATATTTAACTTCTAAGCTGATATGCCATATTAAATCAAGATTGAAGTTCAAGCTAATTTTAAGTGTTATGGCAAAAATAAAATTGCCAGTCAGAAATTTCAATATAATTAATGTGACAGCATTCTTTGATTTAAATGTACTCTCTTACATTATGACATGGTGCATCACAGAAATAAAGAGAAAATAGGAAGGCAGTTTTCAATTAAGCTTTTGAGAATATATATAAAAAAACCTGCAATATTTCTTGCTATATTACAAAAATAGATTAAAACAGTCTTATTGATGTGTGATAGGACTTGGAGGCAAATAGTATGCTCTAACTGATCCTGCTAGATATTTTATTGGTATTCTTTAAAAGATAATGGTATTGTTATGGCTATCTGCAAGGTTTGGAGATTTAAGACCATGCTTTACAGTCATTCCTCTCATTTCTTGAGTGGGCGGTTCCAGTCAGCATTGTTTATAAAGAATAGATCAAGCCATGGGGCACTTTAGTATGGTGTACCTCAGGCTTGATTCCCATTTTTCATTTGTTTAGCACCCTATATGGCACTCATGAGACAGGATTCTTCATTAATTTTGGTTTAGATATCAGTATGTTGACACTGCTCATTTTATCTGCTAGGCTCAGGTGGAACTGTGTGTGTCTGTGTCTGTATGAAAGAGAGGAAAAGACAGATAGCGAGATGTCAGGCTGGAATCTGAACACTCTGAGGGACTGGACAAGCTTAAGCAGATTGTTGAATCCTAACAAAACAGGGTTATTGCTGGTGCAGAAACTATAATTCCATTATAGCACTTGACATATAAGGGGTGATGAATACTCTCAGCTTTTTCCTGACTCGCAGTTTCTCTTAGAGAAATAGCTGGAAGCCATGGGCAGAGGAGCCTTTGTCAGCTTCATTAAATACAGCAATTTCCCCACTTCTTGGACCTGGAAGCAGTGAAGATGTTAACTGACACACTTGTCAACTCAGCTAAATTATTGCAATTCATTATGTCTCCAAGGGGTTGCCCTTGAGGTCAATTCAGAATTTGCAACCATCAAGTAATCAACAGACCACTTGCTGACTAATTTAGCAGGATTTCACTAATATTGCAGAGGCTGTGCTGCTAACTACTTGCTTCAATGCCCAGTTCAAGGTATTGCCAATAAAGCTTATTATGGTTTGAATCCTTATTATTTTTGAGAAGATCTTCTGGTAGAATCTGCCCATCTTACCCAGATACCTTTCTTAAGATGGTGATGGCATTCTGATAAGAAACCCAGCCTATTAATAACTCTAGATCAGGGGTATCAAACTCAATTTCACTGTGGGCTGCATCAGGGTTGTGTTTGACTTCAGGGGGTGGGGGCAGCTCAGCATCACTTGTGCTGATGGGTACCTGTGGTGGCCTGAGTGCTTTGCCAGTGGAATGGAGCTTGGGAGGGCTGTGGCAGAGAGCTGCAGGAGGCCATTGCATCCAAAAACAATTTCATTTTCACTGGCAGAGGCATCACGGGCTGGTCCTATGCTGTTTCCAAGGTGGCCCCACAGACAGATCTAACCACCCTGCGGGCTGGATCCAGCTTGTGGGCCTTGAGTTTAACACCCCTGCTCTAGATGTTATAGGTAGTCCTTGACATCATCATCATCGTTATTACTATTGTTGTTTTGTTTTTGTTTTATTTCCAAAGTTAAAATACAAAGGGAACAAGAACAAAATTAAACAAGACAAAAAATATGCAATGTGCGGCTGGTGATCTAGAGGTGGAGCTGTTGCCTCACAATCGGGAAGCTTGAGTTGGATCCTAGGGTTTTTTTTTTTATATATAACATGCTATTGTGAACAATAGTCCACAAGGCGTGACACTAAGTATCAAGATCATGCATACAATGCTGTGCACTATACATGACAACCTCATGGCCTAATCAAGGGTTCACAGCAGCTTAAGAGAAGAATAGTAAGGAGGACCGGGTTGCTGGCCCAACACCTCCATAGAACACACTTAAGCAGTGCGGCAGGGATGTCTGCTATACATGACCTAAGCTGGAAGCATCCTAGGACTCATAGCAGTTCCATAGGACTCATAGCAGTTCAGGTACTATGATGGAACAAGGTACCACTTGGTCAAGGACTGGGTGATCAGCAGAAAGAAGCACATCCCCACTACCCAAAAGTGGGGTAGTGGTAGTAGTTAGCGGCAGGCACAAAGAAATTATCTGCGGTGAACTCCATGTAGGCATCAGGAAGGGCATCTGGCCAGTAAATGCTCAGCTCCATTCAGTCACCCCAACTCTGTCCCAATGCATGAGATTGCCAGGTCGTTAAAAATACATAGATTATCCTCCCAGTTGAATACAGATAACTATATTACAACAGTAGTAGTTTCCATCCATTTGCAAAACAGATCCACAATTTATGAACTTCTACAGCTCTCTTCAACCAATTTGACTTAACATCTATCTACCATAAAAAACAACAGTGAACAGAAGTTTATCAAACTTCAAAGCCCTCTGGAAACACACTATTACTGTATTTAACTTGTAGAAAGTCCACAACAACTTCTAATCTTCTAAGATTCTAAGATTTTAAGTCCACAGCAACTTCTAAGCCCATTAAAAATCAAATATCCTGATTTTTAATAATAAAATATTTCCTTAAAATTATTGCTTGGTTCTTTCCACACAATTACATCATTCCCCACACTCATAGATCTGGTGTAAATATCTCTGCAGCACTTGTTCAGATTTTCCTATGAATCAAAACACATTTCTTGACAATTGATTTTTAATTTCATAAAATAAGTCTGTATCCATCAGTTTTTTTAAAAAAAGGTCCAGAACATCACTCATTCTATCATCTTTAAGTTTTTTGAATTCATGCCTCTTTCAGCCTCTTCCGACAAGCCTCTTGTTATTAAACAAAGCTCCTTCTCCTTCACATCTGCCAAGTTCCAAACCACACAATTGCAAGTCTGATTTAGCTGCTGTTACCTGCATCTGGGTGTGCTCCTTGGGTTGATTTTAAACTACTTTAATACATTAAATCTTTTATCTGAATTTTCCTTTAGTGCTCGCAAATTGAAAAGCATTTTTTTCAAAGGTAGTCCTCGTAGAATTGGGACCATAATTTATGTTGCTCTGTGATGTGATTAAGTCATCACATGATAAACCCAATTTATGACCTTTTTACTGTGGTTTTAAAGCGAATCACATGCTCATTAAGTGAATCTAGCTTTCCCAATTGCTTGTCAGAAGCTGGTTGAGAAGTAATATATCATGATCATGTATCCAAAAGACTGCAACCATTGTGAATGTAAGTGATTTGCTAAACATCTAAATTACAATTATGTTATCTCAGTAGTAGTATGATGGTGTAACTTCGAAGATGGATTGTAAGTCACTTTTTCAGAGTCTATCATAACTTTGATCCCTTGTTAAATGAATGGCCATAAATCAAGAACTATCTATATTATAGTTTTTATCAATAGTACTTAATACTTTTCCCATTTTTTATTTATACAATTTTTTGCATTCTTCTTATTGAATTTATTGCCACCTATCTTGTTGGGGGTTACTCTAAGCAGCATTACAATAATAAAAGGGAAGAGATAAAAGAATATAAACCAAACAAAGTAATAGAATAATAAAATGAACAATAAAAAAGAGAATACTCCATTATGAACAAAAAGATAGACTGGTGGAGAGCAGAGTGCAAGGGGGGGGCAGGTGGAGACTGCCATCAGTGCAGCAGCCATCGCCCCCATTTGGTCCCCAGACTAACCAATAGAGCCAGGTCTTCAAGCTCTGGGGAGGGGAGGGGCCAGATTTTATTAGAATGTTCTAAAGGATCGGCGCTGCTTCAGAGAAGGCTCTTCTGGGTCCTGATAGTTGGAGCTCTTTGACCAACAAAATACATAGTGGTCTTCTCTGCTGGCACAGATTGGATGATCTTGCCCTAGTGGGATTGAATATTTTTTTAGGTAGTCTGGATCTCTGCCATTAAGAGCTTGATTACCAACCCTTCGAACTCATTCGGAAGCAGACTAATAGCCAATGAAATTTGCAGAGCAGAAGTGGATTTTGGGCCATCGTATGAGCTCCAAAGACTGCTCTTGCTGTCACACTTTGCACCAGCTGAAGCTTCCAAATGGATTTAAAAGGTAACCTAGCACAGAGCACATTGTAATAGTCCAGAAGAGGGATAACTTGGGTTTGGCAACTGAGTGCAGGAAGTCGTGATCCAGGAAAGTTTGCAGTAAATGTATAGCCCGGAGCTGTGCAAAAGCTCTCCTATCAACTAGTCCAGAAGACCCCTAATTTGCAAACTGAATCTAAACAGAGTATGCAATCCCATCCAGAACTAACGATAACAGAAATCAAATCTTGAGGCTCCATGCATCCATATTAGTCTTGCTAGAGTTCAGTTGAAGTCCCCCATCCAGATTCCTACAGCCTCCAAGCTCCATGAGAGGGCAGAGGCAGCATCACTCAGGTCACCAGGTATAGAGATGTAGAGCTGAGTATCATCAGCATATTGGTGATGTTTCAAGGCGTGATGAATGATCTCAACCAATGGCTTCATGGAAGTGTTAAACAGAAGAGGAAAGAGTATTGAGCCTTGTGGGACACTGCTAATGAGCAGACTGGAGCTAGATCTCACTGCTTATCAACAAAGATTGGGACTGACCTTGGAAAAAGGAGCTGAACCATGCAAAAACTCTGCTGCCCAGCCTCAACTCATGTAGCCAGCCCAAAAGGATATTATGCTCAATGGGTATCAAAGGCTGCTAAGAGGTCAAGCAGAATGAATGTTGCGGTACCCTGCTCCTACCAGAGATTGTCCATGAGTGCAACCAATGACTGTCTTTGTCTCATAATGAAGTTAAATGCTGACTGAAAAGGGTCCAAGAAATCAATTTCATCTGGGACCCTCTGGGGCTGCCAAGCAACCACCTTTTCTATCATCTTACCCAAATAGGGAAGATGGGAGACTAGATAAAAGTTGTCAAGTGGGTTCCAGTGATGGTTTTTTTTAAGGATAGGACAAACCAGTGCTTCCTTAAACCATCTCAGGAATGTCCTCTCTTGCAAAGAGGAATTTATCACTGCATGAATCCACCTACTGGTGACCTTTCTGAAGGCTTTCACCAGCTAGGAGGGACAAAGGTCTAACTGACAAGTGATTGAATTGTCGATTAGGTTGAACCAGAGTCAAATTATTATTGGACACTTATTAAGAAAAGTGGCATACAAATATATGAAAATAAATAGATTTGTCCAACCAAATTCTGTCTAATACCAATATTTTTCTATTTCCAGCATGCCAAATGAAATTACCTTACAACATCTTAGATTGTTTTAACTGCTGTTTATGACAGTCCAAATGCTTCCAAAGAGATCATTAATTTTATGTTGTTACTTTCAAGAAATAAACTCTTTGCTGTGGAAAACAGCTAATAGGAAAGTAGTTCAGATATATCCTACTGAATCAGAGCCCTGATTTCATATATTTTTTTAATTTTGTGATTTTCCTTTGTTGTACTTCTGCCTATTTAGTAATTCATCATCTCCAAATCATCAAGGAGAAGGTGTTTCCTTAACAGGTGGTGAGGTAAGTACCAGTTTCTCATTTATCAAGAAACTTGCCATATTATTTTCAGATTTAGTATCTAGAAAAAATCGTAACATTGTACACTGCTTTTTCTCCTTTCTCCCAGCAACTTCATCCATCAGCCACAATCCAGGAAACCCAGCAGTGGCTGCTTAAACATAGGTTTTCCACTTATACAAGGGTGTTTTCTAATTTCTCAGGTAGCTCAATATTTTACAGAGTTTGCTTTTAAAAGTTTTTTAAAATAAATAATGTAAGTTTCAGTTTGATTTATTTGTATGATTATAGATTATATATATCCAAGGTACTATCTTTGTGATTTTAATTGTTATTTTTATAGCAAACTATAAAAATGACCTTATTGCATCTAAAAGGGAACATTTTTCATTTATCTACAGAGTGAATAATAGACTATGATTCAAAGATTTTTTGGCTAAATACTTTCTACCAATATATACCTCATCAGTTCAGTGGTGCTAATGTATATCATATTTCTTTGCCATTTTATTGCCAATCCACTTTGTAGATAACTTCTGCTTGGATTCTCATCCTAAGGCTGAACAATCTTCAGCCTTGGCCGTGCCAGTCTACATCTGGTTAAGTGTCCTTTCTACAAATAAGTAAATATAAACAACTTCTTTCTAGTACTATCAATGTATTTGTCAAATAAGAATTTAGGATTTGGTTATAAAAGTTAAAAAAGAGTTGAGTCTCCACAAAGCATTACCCTAATCCTCAAGTGCCATACCATCTCACCATATCTTCAAGCAAATTGGTTGCTTCTATAGCCTTCTCTTTAAAGTCCCTCTACTGTATACTGATAATTATTCTGTAGACAGCATCAGAAACCAAGAAATTGTTTTTACACAAGAAGAGAAAAATACTTGATATCCCAGGATAAATTTAATTGAAAATTAAATAGAACTATTTAATAACTAAATAGAAGCAATGGATAACAGTCTCAACTTTTTAAAGGAGCACTTGAAAGTTAATTTTCATAGAGCATTTCCTTAAATGCAATTAAAGAGATATCCATTTTGATTACCTAAGTAATGCGTGGAATTTTGATATCTTATATACTAAAAAAGTATCTACTGTTTATGAATGTATGTATTATTACAACATATGCTATATTTCCACAGATCTGAGTTACTTACAGTATAGTCTATATTTATAAATACAGTACAAATAGTCAGTCCAGATAAATACCATAGTTGGTGCTGAAGGCTGCCTAGAAATCCAGGAGAACCATGATAGCGACATTGATTACACTGCTCTTGCCAATGATCCTCAACGAGAGTAATCAAAAAGTGTTCATTGCAACACCATAGCTGAATCTTGATTGAAAATATTTCAGCTAATTGGTTTCATTCAAAGTAAGATTGGAGATCTTTCTGATTGTCTAAAATGAACCAAATCATGTAGACCAAATCTAGAAACAGACTCCATAGGAAGCTAGAATTATAGTTCATTGATATAGGCTATAATAACAGAATCTTGCAAGTCGGATTGAGTTTGTCCTTCCCTTCTTCTTATCCCTAATCAGTAAGGATAAGTCAGCCTAAATGTTTTAATATCTCCCCAGGATTTATGGAATGTTCCTGTTCTGTTTGTTAATATATGAGTATATGAATATTTGCTTCAAGTTGTCCCTCTGTGGGTCTGCATTGGTAGAGATGATTTCTTGTCTTCCTATATCTCTACATTGGTAGAAGTAATTTCTTGAAGAGTGATTGTATTAAAATCTCTTTCAAGGTGGGAGGTGGACTCAATGATTTATCAATGTGACCTTTCAGGCTACCAACCAGGTAGGATAGAAATTTAGTCCACCAACACTGGAGCTAATAGAACAGAGTACCTTATATCTGTGCTTAGCATTAACAAGTTCAAACCAATGTTAGATAATCCTACCTCAGTCATTTCAGCAGGATTTGTTCATCTAGTATCTAACTCTTAGCAAAAATATCTTCCAGATATTTAGTTTACTCTAATGGTTTCATGTTCACTGGAAATAACCAATTGTTAATTTGTAGTGCTACCAATGAGCATGCAACTGAAAACAGTTGCAAAATACACACAGAATATACTTTATGTAAAAATAGAAAGAAAAATCCTTATCTCCATATATGTGTATGTAAATAATGCAATATATGACAGCATAGTATAACATTCGTATCTTTTTTTCTGAGAAATTAAGGAAAAATAGACAATGTACACGATTGTGATCAAAAAGTCAATTTAGACTTTTTTAGTCAGTTGCTTGGTCAAATATGTTTTTCTTATGACATCATTGCTCTAGCCATGTTTTCTGTTACTTCATCTTCTGGAACTCCTTGGTCCCATGGATCAAGTCCCATGGATCAATGACTAGAGAGGATTGTTCTTGAATAATCTTGGCAAATGCTCCCAATAATATCTTATTTCTAGCTTCAGGGGTTTAAGAATGAGAAAGGAACAGGATCCATTAAACATCTAAGGCAAAACATTAGGATAGTTTCTTTTTCCCTGTGGAGGTTACTGGAATCAATTAAATCCATTTAAACAGAGAGAATGATTTGGCTATAAGTAAGGATTTTTTTCCCATATAGGTATTATTGTTTGGCATATAGAAAACAAAATTATATTCAGTTGTCCCTCTAGAGCCAGCTAAGTTTATCCATACAGAAGTAGGTAGTTGTGTATGGGTTTTATTTCAGCTAAGTATTTTTGACATGAGGGTACTGAAACATCCACTGCTATGTAGTTTAAGCAAAACTACTGTTAGCAGCTGTTACGCTGTATTTAAATTTGTTGTTTAAAAAACAACAATGAAAGAACTGAATATGACATTTGTTATGCCATTAATATAATCTTTATCATGTAATAATCATGTTTTTGTTTTTATTTTTCTGTGCTTTTCTGAAGTGTTTTAAGACATCTTGTAAGTGTGCTCTGAATTACCATAAAATATGAAGACCAAGTATTAATTATTGATTTTAAATGGGTAGAGAGATTAAGTGTACATCAAATTTAGTTTGCTTAGAATTCCTTAAAGCCAAATGTTTATATTCACAAAGGTTATTGGTAACTTATTCAAAAATATTGTCATCTATCTTTGAAAGATAGTTTTATTTTGTAAATCGATTTCTAGCCGCCTACTTTGTATACATTCTGAATGTCTTTGTAGGTGCTGATCTATTGAAGCTGACAAGAGAAGATCTGATACAAATCTGTGGTTCTGCTGATGGAATTCGGCTTTACAATGCACTTAAATCAAGGTAAATAGTTCATTAGTATCAACTCTACTTATGTCAATCATATGAAACAGTCTGTCTTAGACTAGAGGGTTTGGGAGATGCTAATTTAGTTTTTCAATTGGCATATGCCTGTGTGAGCTCATGCAAGAGTTGGAAGTACTGTGCTCAAAAGAAGAATGTTTTGTTGTACACCTTCAGGGCAGGCCACAGATATGATGCAGGCACTGATGAGCTCAAAGGTAGACTGTAAGACTGATAGCAATGCAGTTGGGCAGTTCTGATTTCTTGAAGACGGATGGGTTTGTTACCAAGAGACAAAGCTTCTCATTTAGGTGAGCTATAACCAAACTAAAGTTCTTGAGGTCATGCAGATTTTCTCATTGTGAATTAAAATGGCATATTTTCTTAACTTGCTGTTACTTCTACTATGGTAGCTGTTTTACAAAAATTACACCAAACATCAATGTTTACTTCTTTCATTTAAATGTAAAACTTAATTTACCAATATTGGGATATCTTCAGTGATTCTTGGCTAAACAATATGTGATAAAATGTTGCGTAGTTCACAAAGAATAACATTAAGGTAATATAGTAGAATGAGCATGCATTCACAATATTTTTCTTCAAAAAACTATTTATTTCTTTACATTCTAGGTCTGTTAGGCCACGTCTAACAATCTATGTATGCCAAGAGCAGTCAAGAACTATACGACTGGAAAGGCAACAAGACTCAGGCAATGGAGAAAATAATGGTACAATATTTGGTATGTAATTTCTCTTGGTATCAAATATATCGTTCCTTTATCTTGGAATAATGTTCTTTGTATGTCAATGACAGATTTTTTTGAGGCATTGAAACCAGCCTTTTTAAATAATGAAAAATCATTTTCTTTAAAAAAGAAAAATATTTTTTAGTGAGACAGATCTATTTTGAATTATATACCATGTTGTTATAAATTTTATTTGTAACAGAACTTGTATTTGAAAAAATACACAGAAGTAAGTTTGTAGCTGGAAGTTTATATTGGAATGTATAAATAGTTTCCAATTTTCTAAAATATAATTTAGGTTTGCTTTCCCAGAAACAAATAATGCCAAACTGATACTGATTAATAGATGTATTAATGAGACTTAAAGAAAGATCTAATGAAAAATATGGAAATACGTTCCCTTCAAACTTGATTAACAAGTAGCATTTGTAAAAAAACAAGTGTGTTAGGATTTCTAGAGTTTCCTAATATGATTAAATTTGGCATCTTAATTCATCTTAGATGAAGAATCAACTTTTCAGATTTATGAATAATAGAAATTGAAGTAAATTATGGGTAATTCAAGGAAAAATATGAGCCATTTTCTCTTGAGCTTCAATTCATGGGCAGATAATCTGACATTTTCCTGAATAATTTAGTGGTAAAATTCAGAATTTGTAGTTCCATCAATAGTAGCAAAGATTCAATGGCAGCAAAGCAAGCCGCAACTATGATATTGCAACCATTTTTCACACATCAAATAAGGTTCTGGAATGAACTGTTAGCCTTTTTGCCAAACAACAATTTTCATTCAGGCAAAAAAATTTCTTTGTCTCATTTGACCACAGAATATTCTTCCGACAGCCTTATCCATATGGTTTTTTTTTTTTGTAAACTATAGGCAGGCATCATTGTTTGTTTGGAGACTATTGGCTTTATTCTTCATACTTTTGCCATACATAGATATTGTATCATTTTTTCTCAATAAATCAGTGAACAAATATAATATTTTAACTCAATTGTTTAGTTAGGTTCTCTATTTAGTTTTGGGAATTATATGGAGTACAGAACACATTTAGTTCATATTTTCAAAGAGAAATTAAAATATCAGAAAGATACACAAACTTATATTCATCACAAAACAGATACCATTTTGTACAAATAAACATTTCAATATAATATTTCAATGACAAAAGGAGCATGACTGCATTAATTAGTGCATTGTATTAAAATTTTGGGGAAAACACTTGGTCTAAAAACCTATAAAATCATGCTGTAGTAAGTTTTTCCATAATGAGTAAAGACATAAAGGATAAATTATATAAAAGTATGTAGTGGAAGTTAAGCCATTCATTGAGAAAGGCACACTTGTAAAAATAGAAATGGTCTGGGAATATTGATCTAACTGCCTGTGAAGTCAATTGACATTTTTCTGTTACTGCTTTGTCCTAAACAATTCTGTTTTATGGTGCAACATTACCAACTACCACCTAGCCATCAGAATAACTTTAAAAAACAACCACGCCCAATTCATTTCCAGGCCAACTGGATAAGCATAGCCTGAGAAAGGAGGAATATTAGATTTTAGATACTTATTAAAAAGGACATTATGAGATCTTCACATGTTCACTTCCAGATATAAGGATACGCAGCAATAAATCTCCTTTCCCAAAGTACAGGATTGTTTTCTGTCTTAAAATCTCAATTTACAGGAAAGATTCTGCTGTCCATGGATGTTGCATTTGAAGTCAGGATTGATTACATTTGCATAGAGTAAGATTGTACATATTTATGGAACAAGGGGATGCTTCCACTTAGAAAAATATAGATTTTTTTTTTTTACAAAAAGGCAAAGATCAATGCCAGATCATTTTCTCCTTTCATATGCAGCATAGTTTAACTATAGTTCTTTCAATGGCTATTGTATTATTTTAGAGTTTACTCTTTATTTCAAAAATTATTTGGAGAGAATATTTTGTTCCTTGGCTTACTTCTATTTCAAGAATATTATGAAAGATAGTAAAAATCTTCATTAATGTTTGAGCCATCTTTCAGCAGCTGGCATTCAGGTTTGAGCTGCAGAACTTAATTCAAACAATCAGATTTTTAGTTGAATTGAAGAGAAAGGAATATACGAAGTGGGTCTCCAGGCTGTATGTTTCAAACATCAGTGTTGTAGATCTATACATGGAAAATATTTTTAATGATCATATGTTAGCAAGCTATGCTTCATAATTCTGCAATTTTATAGAACAGATTACTAATAATTTAATACAAGACAGAAATCAAGAAGTATTTGTATTTGAAGAGCAGTATTATGGGTTCTTTTAGAAGGTCCTTTCTTAGGATATTTTTTTTATTTTAGTTTACCATGCAATCTACTTGGAAGAAATGGCTGCCTCGGAAGTCACTCGCAAGCTTGCTTTGGTGTTCAATATTCCTTTGCATCAAATTAATCAGGTTTACAGACAAGGTCCTACTGGCATCCATATTCTTGTCGGTGATCAGGTAAATTCCATTTTTTCCTCACTAACATATTTTATATTTCAAAAATTCCAAAACAACGCAATCAGTTTGTGTTTTCTTCCTGGCTTAGTTGCTGCTGTTTGGACTAAGAAAGATGTTACAATCAACAGTATAAATTCAAATTCTAAATGAAAGACAAGACAATCAACAAACAAGCAAGCATACTAACCTCATTTTATATATGAAATTTATTTTTCATATAGTATTAGTTAATGAATATCTTGCTTTCCTTAAAATTCAAATAAATTGGTCAAATTTTTAATATTATAATACAAACAGATCCTATAAGCCTAACTTTCATCCTATCAATTAAACAATTAGAATAAAGCAAAAATCATTGGGATATGATTCTACTTCTTAAAACTGTGACAGTTCACGAACAGAAGGATGATTAGTAGTTCATCCTTTGACTTAAAATGCTCAGACTATCACTTGTCTCATGACCATTCTTCTCTTTGTGAACACAGTGTCTTATTTTTGTTGCCATGTTTCTGAGCATTCCAGATACATTACTATGTATACTATGTAATACAGGGGTGGGATTCTACCAGTTCTGACCAGTTCTATAGAACCTCTTGTTAGCTTTCTAAGCAGTTCAGAGAACCGGTAGTTAGAAGCAATCTCCTTTTGTTTTTTTCTACCCTTATTACATTCTTGCTTGACTTCCTGTTTCCGGAGCTTCTGGGGCTTGACTTTCTTAAAGGGGAAGGGTTTTAAATCTTAAAACGTTTTAAGATTTTTACACTGCTTTTGGGAGGAAATACTTCCCTGGACAATCAGCACTTTGAAGAAATCATTGAATAATGAAGCAGAGCTGTCAGAAAGAAGCTTTTAATGACAGGGAACCAAATTTGAATGACATTCAGCAAGACTTCTTGGTTAGCTAGAAAGATTGACATTCAAATGTGAGTTTACGTACCCTTTCTGATTTTTCATTTAAAACTGGTTTTTGGTGAAGGTTAATTCTGTGCTTGTTGACATTTAATCCTGTGTTTATTGATGGGATAATTTTCCCTATTCAGTTTCAACAAGCAACAGCTACTGTTGTGATTTAATTATTTGTATTGTTTGAATTTTTTCCTGCCTCATGGTTTCTTTTTCTATCTGGGGTCTTCCTTCACTGCTTTAGTGGTATCTGGCACTATCCTTTTGGGGTGGACTTCCAAGAGGCAGGATGTAAGCTTGGCACTTTTTTTTTTTACTGCCTTTCTCGGGGACATGTGACCTTTCCTTAAATCTGGATGATTTCCTTAGGATATCTTGTGAGATGAGTGTGACCAGCCGGTATCTTTAAATGGTGCAAATGGATCTAAGGATTGCTTCTCCTGGGTGTGCTTTCTGAAGGGCTTAAATTACCTCTCTGCTAAAGGGTTTCACTTTATGAGAAGAATTGGCTGATACTTATCACTGCATTTTAACTATTTTAATTCCTTAAGGTGCTCTGGCACCCTGCCTGATTTGTAACTCTGGCTTGCAGGTGTTTTTAATCTAATTATTGGTGTTTAGGGCAGCTTTTTGCAAGCAAAGAAGCTTTTTGTATTTTTGTACAGATAATTATTGACTTTTAACAGTTCATTTAGTGACTATTCAAAGTTACAATGGCACTGAAAAAAGTGATTTGTGACCATTTTTCAGTGATGACCAAAAAGTAATTTATGACCATTGCAGCATCCCCGCTCTCATGAGAGGCCAGACAAGGAGAAGCGCCCCTCGACATAAGTGTTGTCGAGTTGGCCACACCCACCCAGTCACATGACCACCAAGCCATACCCACCAAGCTACACCCACAGAACCGGTTGTTCAAAAAATTGAATCCCACCCCTCATGTAATACTATGTGCTATGTATACTAGTGTACTATGTACTATGTATACCATGTAATAGTGTACTATATATACTAGTAAATGTGAGCTTTATTTATAAATAAATATATCAGATCTATATAATAACTATAACATTGCCACATTTTGAAAATATGCAATAAAAATGTTAAAACTATGCATTATTAGATATCACTGTACTTTTGACTAAATCAGAAAAGAATATTAGTTCAAATAAGAAAACAGCATTAGAAAGCAACTTGTTTGTGGGGTTTGTTTGTTTGTTTAACTTTTTATGTAATGTATTAAACTGATCTGAGAGTTGTCAACAAACAATAGTATTTATAATCTTCCTCCCTAGATGGTCCAAAACTTTAAAGATGAGAGCTGCTTCCTCATTACCATAATAAAAGGTATGATGGTAATCATTAAAACAGAGAAAATCAAACATTATTACCTAGGATATCTCTAATAGATTTTGCATTTATGAGATTTTTAATTATACTATATTAAGCTTTCTATAATTTATTTTTACATATAATGTTTATATCAGCTTAGCATGGGAATGAGTCCAGGTAAGCCCTAAACTCAAATGCAGCCATAGAACGTTTTATTTGTTGTATCATTCAAGCATGTCAAGCTATTATTAATCTTATGTACAGTTGTTAAAACTATGAACTGTGTTTTATGACACAGTTTAGAAGTGTCTTGGCACTTCTAAAAATTAACAAGTTAAAGTTAGGAAAATAAATTCATCTTTGACCTCTCTAAAATGAAAACAAAAGCCACAAAGAAGTCCAGCATTTATTGTTTCCCTTGATATTTGCACATCATACTTAGTCTGAAATGTGAATCGTGTGAAATGGTGTATACAGAAACACTTTATGTCAGAGATACTGTTTTTTATGTCAGAGATACTGTCATTAGGTTTGATATTGCTGTATGGATTTTCAAATGTCCCTTAAGGGCATGTTCCAAATTGTTTTTTGCCTTTTTTCATTGAGTTTTGCCCAAAAATTGCTGAAAAGAGCCACTTAAGATCTTTTTCATCTAAATTATTACATTTAACCAAATGTTATATAATATGTATAACCAAAATTAAATTGTAGTCCATTCCTATAAATAGTTCTTTACCCAGAAAAATGTTTTAATGTTATTGGAACATCAATATTAGTGTCAGGTTACATTTGTGACAGGTGATACTGAAAAGAGGGGAAAATAGCAGAAAGAGGAAACCTCAGTACCACCCTAACTTCCTAGTTACTATTTTTATATAAGTTCATAAGTTATATAAGTTTATATAAGTTAAATCAATTTAAAATTTTATAATCTATTTCTGTAAAATGAAATGATAATTATTAATTCACAAACCATACAGTAGCTTCAGGATTTTATGAGCCCATAGATTTGCAGAATAATTTTATGAGACCAAAAATTGTTATAAACTATGATTTCCACCTTTTCATAGACATAAAATGGAAACATCATAAATTTTAATTAAGACATTGCATTAATATGAATTTCATTTTGTAATTGCTCATTATTTTATTTGCAGCTGAAAATGGTGAAGGGTTCCATATAATTTTGAAGTGATGTTGCCACATGTGTGTCGAACTGATATTTCAATTGAAAAATGGAAGTCCTCAAGAATGGCAAATAATATCAAGTCTCTTCAGGGATCTGACTTCACCATATAGAATGTTTCATATTGAAAACTCAAGTTGACCTTCCAATGAGCTGTTTAGTAAATGAACTTATCGCTGTCATAGCCAATTGTCCTCATTAGAGGTAGAAATAACCCAATAGGCATGGAAAAAATCAAAGTGTTTAAAAGTGTTTGCCCTTTCTTGAAACAAAATAAAATAGGGAAGCTATGGCCAGTAGATGCAGTATCTTGAAGCATTACTGTTTCTGATTACACTGTATCTAGCTGAATGTAAACTAATACTGGGCATTTCTCTTCTGGTGCCAGTTTGTCTATTATTTGCTTGTGCTTTTATGCTGGTTTTATTTTTTGATGTAGCAGAGCACATAATTTTGTGTGAAAATAAGTAATATAATAGCAATCAGGTTTGGGATCTTGAGCGTAATGCTATCAAAACAACATTCTTTGTATAAACTGTGTATAAAGTGTGAATGTTTAAGTCCTAACCAGATGAAACTTAAGCATGTATCATTAGTATAAGCATATTATCATTAGTACCTAACTGAGAGGTTTATAAAATAAGACCTCTTAGGTACAATATTTTACTTTTCAACAAATTTAAGAAAATTTGCCTATCCATCATGTTTTTAGTTTCTCGAATAATACACTCCTGCAGTTATGTTTTTTTTTTTTAATCTGTAAAATAATAATGAGTTGAAATTTTTTAATAGAGAAAAGGTAATATAATTGTCACCAAAGTTCAATATTTGAAATTAGGCAAGGTTCCATAAATCAAATAATACCTTTAACAAAATATAGGTGCACTCCAGCATTTTTCAAATTCGCTCCCATGTGACAACTGTCCTTTTTTTTCTATCTGACGGTACTGGGAAGTCCAGTCTTAGTGTTTATTCCATACAACCAAATACTTGACTAGCACTTTCACATCTTAATGAACCATACAAATGTTTTCAAATGTTACTTAAGATCATAGCATTCTAGAAAAATATTTGTCTCTTCTGGATTGTTTATTAATATATAAACTTGTTGGAAATTAAGATACAAAAAGTAGATTACTTCATGACTTGCTTTTTTAATCAACTTAAATCTTGAGTGTAAGAGAAAAGCACCGCAGGTCAAGTAATGTTTTTGATTTCAGTTCCATTTTTAATTATGCCTAAGTGAAGTGTTTGAACTATATAATTACTCTAAAAAAGTCAGTTAATTACTTTTATTTGAATGAATGTTTGTTCCCTTTTTTCTTCATGACCTATACTATTCTGCACTGATATGGAGGGAGCTTAGTTTGTGAATATAAACTGTTTTTGAGTTGTTCTTGCTTATAAATTATTTTTTTATTATACTTGAGTGTCTTCGGTTCACTTGATGTGTCATGTCAATACATTTTTCAAATTTGTGGAGAATCTTCAAAAAATTTAAAAGTTGTACAATAGTTTTGTTCATTTTGATTTAATTAATGGCACCAGCAATTTGCTTTTTGTTTTTGGATATTATATATACATCAATTTCAGTAAAAACATTTTCCAATAATGTTGTAAACCTTTTTTTCATTTTTTGCAATGCATATTGAAAAGGTAGGTGCTGCTGAAATATATAATTTGGAAAAATGTATCATCCCTTTCGGCTGGAACTGGAATGAGCACTGGCTCATAAAAGAACTGCTTATTCTCTGTTCAGTTGAACTGGATGTGCCGAATAACTTTTTTTAAAAAAATACTGCTTATATTGACTTGCCACAATGTTTTAAATGATTGAATTTAGATCTAAATATGAATGTCTTTATTCATTAGTAACCTGCACCAAATTTAAATTAAATACCTGTTTAACAAGTTCAGTTTCATGAACACCCTTTAAATAGAATCAAAATAAGTTTGTTTGATAACGTAATATTTCTCTTCATAGTTTTATTACCATAGACAAATTACAAATAAAATACAGATAAGCTGGTGCAGGATATTCCTCTACCAGGGGTATCAAACTCAAGGCCCATGGGCCACATCCAGTCTGCAACATGATTGGATTTGCCCTAGTTTGTGAATATAAACTGTTTTTGGGCTATTCTTGCCTATAAAATGAAAAAGGCTGGCCTCTGTTGCTTTGGCCCATCCCACCCCATCCTGGCAGGCACGCATGCAACAAGCTGCAGCTGTTGCCAGGCATCAGAAGTTTTCCAGCCTTTTGCACATGCTTGTTTATCTCCCCCTTCCTTCCAGTGGCTTCAGCTTGAAGAGAAAGCTCTCCAGCCTTTAGGCCAGTGGTTGCCAACCAGTGAGCCAGGGACCACTGGTGGTCCTTGAGAAAATTTTGGTGGTCCTCAGAGAAATGTACCCCTCAAAGCACTCCCCCAAAAGCAATTAATCCAGGCTGCACAGGAACACAAAGCTGTGCCAGCCACATGGCCTGCCCATCTGATGGCCCCCACCCTTCAGCCGAGCGCAAACCTTATCTTGAGTAGAACCACGTGACCTGGAACTGGAAGGTAACACCAATGGCGGGGATGGGAAATTTGCCCCAGGGTGGCTTGCTGACAGTGGTAGGAAAGTCAGTCCCATATTCCAGAGCTGCAGTAGTCACAGGACTGGCCCTTTGGTCATCCCAGAGCAGCTCCTCCAGTCCATGGCAGGCCGGTGCACCTGGATGGAGGAGCAGCTGCTTTGGGATGTGACTACTACAGTTCTGGAATATGGGACCGACTTTCCCACCAATGTCAGCAAGTCGCCATCAGTCAAAATTCATATTAGTGGTCTGTNCCCCCCCCCCCCAGTAGCTTCAGCTTAAGGAGGATTGCAGTAGCCTGGCAAGTACAGTGGTACAGGCTGGTTCCATTCCCATCTTTGCTGGTTGGTGATTCTTTGATGCCCACTTTGCCTTCGAGTTGCTTGCTTCTTAGCTTTTGCTTGTGCTGGCAAAGAAAAGGAAGAAACCTTGTGTCATGTAACGGTGGCCAAGGAATGGGGTTCTCCTGTGGGGTCAGCCATCAAATGAAGTGCCATTTCCCCTGTCCCTCGGGGGGCCAGGTGAGCAAGCTGCCAGGAGGCCCAGTAAGGATAAAATACCAGATATCTCCAGATATTTCACTGATAAATTGATTCATGCACAGAGCCCCTCCCTGTTCATTTTAGCATTTCCCAACTTTGGCAACTTTAAGCTATGTAAATTTCAACTCCCAGAATCCCCCAGCCAGCATAGTAGGCAGAATTCTGGAAGTTGAAGTCTACATAGCTTAAAGTGACCAAGCTGGAGAAAAACTGCTCAAGAAATGATTAGTTCTATCTGTCTCTCTGCATTGGGGCTAACAAGCCATCTCAGCTCAGTCACATGACCACTCAGCCACACCTACTCAGCCGGCCGTGCCCAGTGAATGGCATCAAGTCACACCCAGTAAGCAGTGTCAAACTGGCCATGCCTACCCAGTCAGCCACACCCACCCAGTTGGTCATTCCTGCCCAGCCCTGAGGTCAATCCTAGCCCTGATATGGCCCTTCATGTAATTGAGTTTGATACCCCTACTCTATACAAATACAAAAACAGTATGTTCAATAAGATTATTTTTACATTTTTGTATTTAAATCATAGAGATATTAGAATACATTTCAAATCTGTTTTACCTTTTAGCTGAATTCTTTTTTCAAATTCAGTGTTGAAGAACTTTGAGATGGTGTATTCAATAACTTTCATTCTCTATCATGCCATTTTCTTTATTTAAAAAAATGTTTAAAAGTGGTTTATTTTTCCCAAATAAAACTTAAAAATGTATTCCTTTATACAAGAAAAATTTAAGGATATGGCAGAAAATTGGATTTGATTGAATATATTGTTTAAACTGTGGCTTACTGGTATGCAGCAAACTTGTATCTGTTGCTTGTATCTTTCACAACTCCAAGGTGATTAGAAGTCTTTGTTTAATTGTAATTAATTGAAAGCAAAACCCAATAAACCAAGGTCAAGTCTAATGCTTTGTAAAACAGTGGTTAAGCTGGTTTTTATCAGAGTATATTCATTAACTGGCAGAGACATGGTTAACAACGTCAGCAAGTAAGTAAGCATGGCAACAGACCAGCCAATGGGAGCTGACAGCCTGGGTGTGGTTTGGCTCTGTGTGTTTTGCCGAGAATTGAAACTCAAACTGAGCTGCTGCTGCTTATGTTTTTGTTTATATTATGTTGAAAGAATCTATGAATGGTATTGTAAACTTTACTCATGTTATGTTTATAAAGAAGTTGATGATCCTGCTGAATCACTCATCTGTGTTTTCTAGACTTGAATTTCTGCTGCAAACTCTCACAGGTTATGGGCTCAGCTAGAACTGACATAAAAATTGAATTGTAAGCGACTGCCTGTGTGAGAAATAAGGCAGAGAAAGCTTTGCAGGATGGCTGAGAAAATTAAGGAGACCTCTGCCTCATTTGAATCAGAAGAATTATATTATTTATAATATTATATTATATAATATTTCACTGTAAGGTGGAATGTTTCCTGAAAGCTAAGGAACTGTGGGATATTGTGGAAAACCCACCCCAAGTTAACTGCTGCAGAGCAGAGGCAACTTGATAGAACAACGGCTTATATCATCTTAAGTTTAAAAGATGATCAATTTATCCATGTAGCTGATTTAAAGACTGCAAAGAAGGTTGCAGAAATTAAGGACTGTACATGTAAGTGTAGTCAGCATGCAATATGCAATTATCAAGGAAGTTATACAGAGCCAGTTTGAAACCAGGAGAATCCATTGAGCAGCATCTGGTGAACATGCAAACTTTGTGGAGTTATAACAGTGTGGAATTCCTGAATCTCAAGTGTTTTTGGTTTTAAACAGTTTAGATTGTGGGATATTGTTTCTGCAGTGTTTGAACACAAATCAGCAGGAACTGCGAAACAAACACCATTTTAGAAAAAGCCACAAGGAGAAATCCCTGAGGAGGCCCAAGGAGCAGAATGGAAAATTCCACAGACTCGCTGTCTCCAGAGAAGAGAAGACCAGCAGGAGATATCAGATTACAACCCAGCAACAGAGGTGGTGCTTCATTTGTGGTGAAAAGACTTAAAGAAACACTGTTTGCAAAGGAAAAAGTTTTTGCAAGGAAGACAATTAGCTGATGGACAAGCTGCTATTGCAAAAGTCAGCTATTGCTGGAGAAAGCAATGGCTAATTGACTGTGGTTAGTCAAAAAATTGTTAATAATTCTAAATTGTTTTACAGGATGGATGCAGCTGCTGGAGATGCAATAGCCTTGGCAAATGGCAAAAGGGCTCAAATCATTGGAAGAGGCAGGAGCTGCCATATTCCATATTTGGAAACAAAGTTCAATGATGTTTTGTGTGTGCCTAAAATGGAGCATAATTTGCTGAGTGTCTTTGGTTGAGACAAGCAAGGGTTTGAGACCACATTTGTAAATGGGCACAATTTTTTTATTTTTTTATTTGTAAATAAAGCACAATGGCAAAGTGTGTGCAAAGGGCATAAAGCAAGATAACATTTATGTGCTGAAGGGACAAAATATTCATTTTGCGCAAACATTTGGAAATGTGGCAAAAGATAAGTCATACATTCATCTCTTGCACTGTAAGCTTGGCCGTGCCAGCTTCAAAGTTGTTCAAAAAATGGAACAGTATGCAGAAGGATTGCATGTAAAGGGATGTAAGGCATATTTGGATTGTGCAGTATGCAAAACATCAAAGTCCAAGCCATTCCCAGTAAGCAAAAGTAGCATAAGGCAGACAACAAGAGCTCTAAAGCTAGTACATGCAGATTTGGTTGGGCCAATGCCAGTTTGGGAGGAGCTAAGTATGCACTGGTTATTATGGATGACTAGCAGGTTTGGGTTCTGCTATTTTCTAAAGAGTAAAATGGAGATGCTACAGAAATTTGAGCAATGAGTAAACTTCATAGAAAGAAAGTATAAATAACAGGTATCTCAGCTGCAAACTGACAGAGGTTCAGAATTATGTCAACAAGTTTTCAACAGTGGTTGGCACAGTTAGGAATAAAATAGACACACAAATCCTTATACAGCAGCTGAGAATGGTTGCTGAGAGACGGAATGGAGTCTTACAAACCATGAAGGACTCAATGCTAGAGGATTCTGATCTGAGCAGGTTGTAATGGGATGAAGCCAAATTGATTGCTAATTATTTAATTAATAGCCTGTGAAGTTTATTAATGATAACTCGATATGCAGAGCTATATGAGTGAAAGCCATCTCTGGCACATTTTAGGGGGTTTGGAAGCAATATGCATGGGTGCATATTCCAAAAGCAATTAGAAAAAAGGGACAAAAGACTAGAAAGCTCAGGTTTATGGGCTATGAACCAGGCTCAAATAGCTATTGCTTTAGTGATGGGAGCAAAAGAATAGTTATTTCAAGTTCTGCTAACTTTGCAGAGCAAAATTAGAACAGAATTGATGCAAATTTCTGGAATTCTTCACTTAGTGATGGTGATCCACTTAGTGATGGTGGATGGTGACATTGAATGGTGTCAGCATTCAGGGAGGAGAAGCTGAACAAGATATGAAGCAAGGGAGGATGAAGCACAGGAGCTGTCAATACCACACAGGTCAGAGCAATGGAACAAGGGGATTCCACCTGACACACATTCTGCTAGTAAAGGCCCAGTCCCACTGCACTTACGGATGCAAAGAGGATGTAAAATGTTTAAAAAAGCATGCCATCCATTGGAAAACGCTATGCATCTGTTGTGTACTCATTGCATACGTGTTTCATACGCTCTATCTGTTGAGTATCTTGCACTGTGTGCAAGAAGTTTTGAGCTGCACAAAACTTTGTGAATGGATGAACTTTCTGCCGTGTACGATGTAAATCCGCGACATACGAAGCAACAAATGTTCTATGTCTGTTTATCATCCGTTAAAAGTACACTTGTATCCTCTCTGCATCCTCGCAACTCACATCCGCTGCAGCTGAAAACAGAAAGAGGGAGGAAACAAAAGGTACACGGAACATCTACACAGCGTTAGTAGCACGGAAATAGAAAGGATGCACAATGAACGGTTTGCATCCGATATACATCCATGTGGCATCCCCTTTCTTTAGGCGTACGTGATGCATCTGCTTCATCTTGCTATGCGTCCGCTTCGAAATTATCCCCTGGAACCCCTTCGGAGGTGTCATCCACTTTCATCTGCTAGGCTTCCTATGAACATCAGTTTAACATCCCCGCTACATGCTACCCACGTCTGTTCTTTTCCGTTCTGTTTATGCAAATTTTCACCACTTTTTGGAGCGGATGACAACGGATGGAGCCACCCTCAAAATTTTGCTCGTCCGCTGTGTCCTTTACGCATACGTTTTGTGTTCGTCGGCCAGTGGGACCGGGCCTTAAAGTTAAAGTGTATAATGTATGGTATGACCAAGGAATTATAAGAAAGTATTGGCATTACCTAAATTGAACAAGAAAAATGGAAAGAAGCCATGGACAAGAAATGAAATCCATGGAGAACATGAAGTGTTCACACCTATGACTTTGTCACAGGGTAGCAAAGCTGTAGGATGCAAGTGGGTATACAAGAACTGCCAATAATGAGATTTTACAATAAAAAACAAGGTTAGTGGTACAAGGGTTTTCACAGGTGAAAAATGCTCACTATGATGAAGTGTTTGCCACAAACTGTAAAGAGTGAAAGTATCAGGCTGGCATGGCAGAAGTACATGGTCATAAAAATTTGGCATTTTGACATAACCACTGCATTCCTCAATGCAGAATTAGAGGAAGAAATTTACATGGTTCAAGCACCAGGGTATGAAAGTAAAAGACCTAACATGGTATATAAATTGAACAAGGCCATTTATGAGCTGAAGCACTCAGTCAGGAATTGGAATATCTGTTTAGATACTGTATTGAAGGGTCTTGGGTTCAAGAGTTGCAGTGCTGATGGTTGCATACACACTGGAAAGTTACAAGGTGGAGATTGCCAACTATTAGCATTCGTAGATGATCTTTGCTTCATTGCAAAGGATGTATCACAGAATTTGCTAATAAGTTGGAGAAGAAATTTGAACTAAAGAATTTGGGAGAAATACAAAATTATCTGACATAGCTTGTGCAGTCAGCATTCCAAATCACTTCACTGCTGTACCAACTCAATTGTGTTGGAAAGGAATATAAAGGAATTCTTAGGTATTTGGAGGGAACTGTGAGTGTGGGTCTTCAAATACAGGTCTCTGAAGAATATAAAGTTAATTGGATTTATGTCTCTTCCAGTTATGAATGGTGGAATATCAGAGTATATTCATTAACTGACAGAGACAGGGTTAACAAAGTCAGCAAGTGAGTAAGCATGGCAACAGACCAGTCAATGGGAGCTGACAGCTTGGGTGTGGTTTGCTGTGTGTGCTTTTGGTGAGAATTGAAACTGAAACAGATCTGCTCTGAGATGCTGCTGCTGCTTGTGTTTTTGCTTATGTTACCTTGAAAGAACCTACAAATGATATTGTAAACTTTACTCATATGATGTTTATAAAGAAGTTAATGATCCTGTTGACTCAGTCATCTGTGTTTTCTGGACTTGAATTTCTGCTGCAAACTCTTAAGTTTTAATTGTTGAATTAGTTAGTTTAAAATGAACAGTGCTTGAAAATGGTAGCAAAGATGTGATCTCTTTCCAGTTACAAGGGGTGAATGAAAATAATGCATCCATTGTTGTAAATTGTCAAATCATAGTACAAGTGCACAGTAAGCTCTTTAGCATATGTTCTTTCACTTGGGTGGGCAGGAAGCTGCTATGAAAAAAAGAATATTTTGCTGTTTGTGAAATGGAAGCCTATTTGATTTAAGCACATAATTAAAATTTAA
This sequence comes from Laticauda laticaudata, assembly GCA_004320025.1. Taxonomy (NCBI): domain Eukaryota; kingdom Metazoa; phylum Chordata; class Lepidosauria; order Squamata; family Elapidae; genus Laticauda; species Laticauda laticaudata. Next base: position 20,130 of record BHFT01000793.1, on the reverse strand, counting down.
TTGACAAAGGTGCTGTCACCGTGTAAGGAATCTCTGGTTCTTTGCCTGATGGCATGGGAATGGCTGTCTTCTCTTTCCTGCTTGCTTTGGTTGAGGGAAATCATAAGCCTTTCTGTCACAATTGTTTTTAGAACCACTCTTTGACCCAGTCAACCAAAACTTTCTCTTCTTATCTTCCTCCGGCACATTCTTTTCTGGTCGAGTTCTTCTTTGTGGTGGCCATTTCCGACCACCGCTGCAACTGCCTTCGGGAAAGGGAGTAATGGCCAGCTAGGGAGGAGAGATGCGGCTCTTCTCAACCCTGCTGGCAGTCTCCCCCCTCTTCACCACCTCTACGGCGTGGCTTAGCTCTGAAACCAGCCGGCTCGGGGCGCTCCAGCGGCGAGCATGGATCTAAGCCTCGGAGAGACGAGGTTTTGGTCTGTCGCCGAAGAAGCTCAAACCGGAAGCGAAACTGGAAGTGAAACTTGACATCTTGAAGATATATGGAAGACCCTTCATGAGGTGAAGATTACCTTTAATGATCTTAATGATCTTTTAACAGCTTCATGTAGCAATAAAAATGTATTTATTTTGTATTATATATTTGTGCTCTTCATACTGCAGCCAAGAGGAAGAACTCCCATTCCAGAAAGCTTCATAAAGCATTCAGACTGTAGCTCCAATAAACCTCAACAGGTTTATTTCTATGCAGGGCATTAGAATGGGGAAGATTCCGAAATGAAGATACTCAGAGCTTAATATTTTAAAGTACATTCTAATTCTTATTCACTTTGTTTTTCTGTGTAATTTTGAACACTATATGTAGATGATGTTTTAAAAAGAAATGAATAATTGAATCAATATTTTATTTATTAGATGTATATGTCACCCATTGTCAAGAGATATGGGGCAGCTTACAATATCAATGCTCAATGTAGGGTGTTACAGCTGTAGGTGAGAAGCATGGGCTGGGGGGTGGGTTATATATCTTATAAACTGAACCCTAAATGAATGTATATCTGAACCCATACATGGTAACAGTGCTGTTACCACACTGGGACTGGATCAATTAGTAACAAACAACACTAGACTCAACAACTGCCTTGACCTCATCTTCTGCAACAGCTCAAATTCAATTTATGGCCTACAAATACAAGAACACTTTTCAAACAGTGACCACAATATGATTGACTTTTGTCTTAATTTATACCCTCACAAAGAAGATCATAATGATGGATCTCCAAAATACAGTTTAAAAAAGCCAACTATGATCTCAAAGATGCCGACCAATCCTCTCTTGATGGGCACTTTCTGTTCTTTAACTGTAACACTATAGAAGACCATTATAATGCATTCTTACTTGAACTTGAAAGAGTCATTAAACTACATGTACCATTAGTAACCCCTAAAAAAAAAATACAAGTTACCCATAACAATAAGGAAACTTCAATTAAACAAAAAATCACTGGCATAAAAACAAAAGTAGCTATGTAGCAAACTTTAAAAACCAATACAACACTTTATGCTGACAGATAAAGGCAGAATGCACAAATTATTACTGCAAGCAGGAAGAAAACAGCCTATGTACAAACTTACCACACTTTCTACAATTTTTTAAACTCCAAACTTAAAGACTCAAGAACCATCCCACCTTTAAACGGACCAAATGGGAAAGACTGCAGTGACAAAGCTGTTAAGGCCAACCTCTTCAACATATTCTTCAGTTCAGTCTTTGTAAACAGCGATGGTTCATGCCCCACATTTCCTTGTCTTACCACAACTAACTACAATGATCTACTAGATATTGACTTTACAGAAGGTAATATAGAAAAGGCACTACAAAACCTAAAACCATCCCTATCTATTGGCTCTGATGGATTATGTGCATACTTCTTAAAAAAGCTCTCCTCTGCCATATCAGAACCCCTAAACATTATCTATGATATATCATCCAAAACCAGCTCCTTACTGAACCTATGGTCCTTAGCTATGGTCATCCCTATCTTCAAAAAAGGTAACCCCAGCCTGCTTGAAAACTACAGCCAAATCTCACTGTGTTGTGTCATATGCAAAGTCATGGAATGAATCATTAACCAATTCATCACCCTCCACTTAAAGTCAAACAATCTACTCTCCAAAAAACAATTTGGTTTCAGAAAAACATTGTCTTGCAACCTACAACTCCTACACTGCAAAAACATATGGACTACTCTACTCGACCAGGGTAAAGCAATACACGCAATTTACATAGACTTCTGCAAAGCCTTTAATTCAGTGGTACATGACAAACTGTTAAAACTAAACTCTTACGGCATTTCCAGATCCCTTCATAAGTGGATTACTCCAAATCTTACCAGGCTCAAGTTCACTCAGCCTTCCAACCTTCTGAGATCAGTGAAATGAGGACCCAGATTGTTGGGAGGGCAATATGCTGGCTCTGTAAATCGCTTAGAATGGGCTGTAAAAGCACTGTGAAATAGTGTACAAGTCTAAGTGCTATTGCTATTCAAGCCCTATCATAATTTTGAATGGTTGTGAAATGATTGGTCATAAGTCAAGAACCTCCTTTATTAAGCTTATCTCTAGAGGGATATGACTGTTATGTGGAATGCAATTTACAACGACTACTGCAAAGCCTTTGATTCAGTGGTACATGACAAATTACTGTTAAAACTAAACTCTTACAGCATTTCCAGATCCCTTCATAAGTGGATTACTGCATTCCTGTCAAACAAGCAGCAAATTAGTAAAAATAGGGAGCGCTATATCAAACCCTGCTCCAGTCAACAGTGGTGTCCCCCAAGGCACTCATTATATTCTATATAAATGACCTTTGCGATCACCTCTTCATGGATGATGTAAAACTACTCAACACCACCGACAATGCTACTGTTCTTCAAAGTGACCTTGATTATGTGTCTGAATGGTCAAACATTTGGCAATTCCAAATCACAATCAACAAATGTTCTGTCCTACACATTGGTAAAAAAAATCAGTTCAAATACTAGCTAGGCAGATATGACCTCATTGATGACCCTCACTCTGTCAAGGATCTTGGAGTTCTCATATCTAATGATCTAAGTGCTAGAGCTCACTGTAACAGCATTGCCAAAAAGGTATTAAGAGTTGTAAATCTAATCTTATGAAACTTCTCCTCTGGAAATATCAAATTGCTAACTAGAGATACAAAACTTTTGCCAGGCCAATACTTGAATACAACTCATTAGTCTGGAATCCACACTGTATATCAGACATCAATACAATTGAGCAAGTCCAGAAGTATCTCAAGAGAAGAGTGCTACACTCCTCTGCTCGCAACAGAATACCCTATATCACCAGGCTTGAAATTTTGGGCTTGGACAACCTTGAACTATGNACTTGATGACAGAAAGTACAACTTCAGCCACCCAGTGGTCAATGCCTGGAATGCCTGACTCTGTTGATACACCCTTTAACCCCACTCCTAACCTTGAACTATCCACTACTGACCTCACCCCATTCTTAAGAGGTCTGTAAGGAGGATGCATAAGTGCACCATCGTGCTTACCGTCTCTGTCCTGTTGTCCCCATTTATTCATACCTATTTCCTGTATTCTTACTCATGTTTATACTTATACCTATTATCTTGTAAGCAATTGACAAATTAAATCAAATTAAATAAATAAATAAGCTGTCGAGGGTATTGGAACTTTAGGTGAGAAGCATGGGCTGGGGGTGGGTACCATGGACAGATGCTCAGGTGAATGGATGAAAGCTGCAGGTGGGGAGAAAGGCTATTGTAGGCTGGCTATGGATTCTGTGGGCAGTTATTAATGCAAGCCAACTTGAATTGTGATCACATGACTGTGTGCCACTGCAAAAATCTGAACTTTCAGAACCAATCATAAGTGCATTTTTCTAGTATTATCATAACTTTGAACTTGGCAAACAAATGGACGTAGTCTGAGGATATACATTCTTCTGAATGGGCATTTTTTGCCAGAAACTTAGGTTTTTGCTGAAAACCAGCAAAATAAGTCACTAATTACTGCATTTTTTGGTGTATAAGATGCACCTCTCCCAAAGTGGGTCTATGCATCTTATACAGTAAATGTTGCTGAAGCCCCGCCCATCTGCCGGCCACCACTCTTTGGCCTCTGTCTCCTAGCAATTTGCCTCATTGCAGCAAATAGCCTGGTCAGATTCAGCACAGCCTGATTTAGCATGAACGGCTGATCGTCAGTTGGATTTGCCTCCCAGAATATCGACAATCAGCTGTTCCAGTCTGCAGGGATCACCATCGTCTATCACCGCCTCTGCATGTCCCATTTTCGACCTCCATGTGCCCCATTTTCAGCCTCTTGAGTGGAGTGCATGGAAGCAGAAAATGGGACACACAGAGGCAGTGGTGATCCCTGCAGACTGGAACAGCTGATCGTCAGAATTCTGGAACGCAGATCCAACCAACAATCAGCTACTCATGCTAAATTGGGTTGTGCTGCTGACCTTGGTGTTTGCTGGGAGGCAGAGGCAGATTTTTGTTCTTATTTTCCTCCCCAGAAGTTAGATGCATCCTATAGTTCGAAAAATATGGCATGTTCCTGTGACTATAGGAATGTGCAACCAGCTGTAAAAGAAACCAGCTGTAAAATGCAGTGACAGGACCATGGTGAAAATGACTGTAATAAAACACCTTAAAAAAAATAACCCAGCCAAGCTCAGAACCCAAGATCCCTCATTTCAATACTGAGCTCAAATGTTATGCTTTATTGGAACATTTGATGATGACCAGAAATGTTTGACAGGCCATAAAATGCCCATTGAAGTAGGCAGTTAGAATGGTTAGAATGCTGCTGCAGGATACTTCTGCTGATTGCCAGCTGACTGCAATTTGGCAGGTCAAATCTCACCAGACTCAAGTTCACTCAGCCTTTCAACCTTCTGAGATCAGTGAAATGAGGACCCGGATTGTTGGGGGGCAATATGCTGGCTCTGTAAATCACTTAGAATGGGCTGTAAAAGCACTGTGAAACAGTATATAAGTCTAAGTGCGATTGCTATTCCAGCCCTATCATAATTTTGAATGGTTGTGAAGTGATTGGTCATAAGTCAAGAACCTCCTTTAGTCAGTTTATCTCTAGAGGGATATGACTGTTATGTGGAATGATTTTAGTTTCTTTTTACATATATTAAATGTCTGAATTCTGATGAAAACATAGTTACACTAAATTAATAGAGCATAGTTACTAAATAAATATATAAATAAAAACATAAATTGTATGTTTTAATTGTCCTTCCTTTCTGTTTTGTCTGTAGTAATTAATTTTTATAGTAAAATAAAATATTCTTGCTCATCTAATTTTGATGAAATACAAAGAAAGAATAGTTAATGTAATGAAATACACGATGGAAAAGTCTATGTAACAAGAAAAAAATCCACATAAGAAAGCTATTGTCTGTTTACTGTAAATATAAAGGGCCTTGTGAAAAAAGAAGTCATTTTAACCCTCAGCTGCTAAATTCTAATTGTTATGGGATGTTGAAGAAGAGCCATAGGATTAATTAGGGATGTGGATTCAACCTTCAAAGGTCATATTTATTAAGGAAGATTATGTTAGCTGTTTCTGACTTTGAAAGCTAATAGTTTTTTTAAGTTTATATAATCATAAAAAACACTTTTACATTAATATCCTGTTTTCTGCTATTGATATATGCAATCTTCAAAGATAGGCATAATTTTTAAACCAGTGGCTTCAGCAGAGCAAATGAACATATGCCAGTTTGATGTTGCAAAACCACATCCTGTTACCAAAGATTATTTATAAGAACATTAAAAGTAATTTCATCAAAATGGAATGTGGAATAGTCTTTCAGACATAATTTTGATATCTATTCCTTTGCATTTTTTTCTGTCATTCCATAGCTATTGAACAACCAAAGACCAAAACTAACAGGGCAGTTTAGAATTTCCTTGTTAACATCAAATTATTTTTTTAAAAGAAGTATCACATGAAAAAATGTTTTTGACAGAACTATCTTCTCCGGGGAAAAGAATTAGAACAGCCGTAATAAAACCAAAACAAGTAAAAGAGAATCAGTTTTATAAAATTTGAAAAGGAATGAAATTGTGCACTGATGTTGTTCAACAAATGAAATTGTTCAATTGAGTGGTACTTGCACAAAGTCTCACTCCACTGATTTTTTTTCAAAAGTTACATGTAATAATTCTGTTTTTTGGCTTTCTCATGTGCATTACACTAACCACAAAGTTTATTATAAATTCTGTAAATTTTACTGAAAATTATAGATCACCATAAGATTGCTGCTTTATTCCTGGCATATTGTAAACTGTCCAAAATCACTTTGTTGCGAGTTGGGTGCCTATAAAATAAATAAATACATACATAATGATACATTTTCATAGATTAGACAGATTAGATAAGATAGAATGGTGGGATTCAGTCAGTTCACACTGGTTCACTAAACCAGTTGTTAATTTTTTGTGCAGTTCAGTGAATGGCTGTTAAAAGAAATCTTCCAACATTATTTTGTTTTTCCCCACCTTATGGGGTTAATCATGTCTGGAAAGCAGGAAGGAGGTGTTCTGGTGTGCCTGTGTGTGTTATTTCTAGCCTAATCCTTATCTTTATTATTGCCCAGTTTAAGTGTTTTCAGAAATTGCCTCTGTGGTTAAGCCTTGTTACATTGTAACAGCTGTTAATGGTTCTTGGCAGTATGTCCAGATTTTCTGCAGCTTGAGCTGCTTCTCTGGAGTTGTTTTCCTTTGCTGGTACTTTTATATCGGGGCTTGACTTTCTTAAAGAAGAAGGGTTGTTTTAAGCTTTTTACACTACTTCCGTGGTTCCTAGCACTGTCCTTTTGGGGTGTACTTCCAACATGACTGAATCCCCTCCCAGCTACTCCTCGCCTCCTCCATCTCCAATTAAGGGTAGGAGGGGATGATCGTGAGCCTCTTTCTTCCCTGAATCTGTATCTTCTTCTCTGAATCTTCTCTAAATCTGACTAGTCTTTGGCTTGTTTGTTTGTTACAAAAAATGGGGCTTTGGGAGGTCTCCCCGCCCCCAAACTGATGGGAAAGCTGTAAGTAATCTTTTCAGACTGCAGCTGCCTCAAGTTAAGTAATGGCTAAGAAGCAGGATGCAAGCTTGGCCTTCTAATGTTTTACTGCCTTTCTGGTGGCATGTGATCTTTCCTTAAATCTGGATGATTTCCTTAGGATAACTTGTGAGTGAGACCAGCCAGTATCTTTTAAGTGGTGCATATGGATCTAAGCATTACTTCTCCTGGGTGGGAAAGGGGCTTTGTCAGTTCACCGAGCATAGGAGTCTCTTGTCTATGGGGATTCTTCAGTCATCCAGGTCATGGTTGTCCCAAAGATGCTTTCTTCAAGAGGCAACTGGACTTTCTTGGTTTCCTTTGGGACGGAGTGGCCAAGGCACATGATTGCTCACTGATAGTAAGATTGTTTTTAAAAAAGGAAGTAGGGGTGTGGATCTTCCCTCCAATTGGTTTTGGTTTTCTCTCATGATAATAAGACTTAGCAACATGGCACCAGGTTTGGTGTTTATTTAAATCTATGTGGCATGTACTAATACTTTGTACTTTATTGTGATCCTGACAAGCTTGAGAGGCCAGAGACTTGAACCTGGATCCCCTATATACTTTGTTAAATTTGTCTTTTTATCTCGGCATTTTGTAGCCCAAGCATGCCCACCCACTTTCTGGAGAGCTTAAATGACTATTCTGCGAAAGGGTTTCACTTTATGAACAAGACTTGGCTGCTGGTAATTATCATTGCATTTTAACTATTTTAATTTCTCAAGGTGCTCTGGTATCCTGATTTATAGCTCTGGGTTTCAGGTATTGCTGATGAAAAGGAAGATATTTGAACAGAATGATTTAGGTTTCCATGATGACTGTGATTGTCACTGATCTTCAGTGTGTATTTCCCCATTTCTAATCTAATGATTGGCATTTAGCACAGCTTTTTGCAAGCAAAAAAGCTTTTTGTATTTTTGTACAGGTAATCCTTGAATTACAACAGTAATTCAAAGTTACAGTGGAATGAAAAAAGTAACTTATGACTGTTTTTCACACTTACAAATTTTGCAGCATCTCCACGGTCATGTGATCAAAATTCAAATGGTTGACAACTGTCTCACATTTATACAGTTGTGTGATTCCCCTTTTGCAACTTTCTGACAAGTTGTTAGGAATATAAGTCACCTAACAGGTATTTGGGTTGGAAATGTATAAACCAGGATAAACATTTTAATACTGCCTCTTTAAGAAAATGCAAAAAACTGTAATTGGGTGTGGTTTCTCAAATGGCCATAAGTTGGAGTCAGAAACCTGGGTTGTTTAGTCTTAGTCTCAGAAGAGAGTGTGTCTCAGTGAATCTCTGTTTTTCCTTCTGTTGGAGAGTATTGCCGTTCCTCATAATTGACTGCTATTCTTGGATTAGATGTAAGTCTGTTACTGAACTGTTTTTTGATACTGGACTTTGTTATTGGATTATCCCTGGACTAAAAGCTGACTGATTTAACTTGTGAATGACTTTGGACTGTGTTTGAACTTTGCTGGAAGTAAAAACCTACATTTACTGTACAGTGTATCTGTGTGTGTATTATTCAAACACTTCTCTCACTACGTCTCCCTGTACGTGCTCATTCTCCTAATGGAGAATTATCTCAACACAAGTCAATGGGGAGTCCAGATTCACTTAACAGTCATTTTATTAACAACAACCTCAGTGATTACTTAACAAATATGCCAAGAAAAATCGTGAAATGGGGCAAAATTCACTTAGTAAATTTATCACCTAAATTTTGGGCTCAATTGTGGTCGAAAGTCAAAGAGAGGCCAGGCATGGCAAGGAGTGGCTGGGAGGGGAGTGGAGGGGTGAGGCAGGGCCAGGAATGCAAGAGGCCGGGTGAGGCAAGGCTCCCCTCAATCAATGTGAGTTATGTCAAGTTGGCCATGCCCACCCAGTCACATGACCACCCAGCCATGCCTACCCAGCTGCTCATTAGGACAGAGAACTGATTGTTAAATTATTTGAATCTCACCACTGGATGGATGGATGGATAGATAGATAGGCAGACAGACAGATAGACAACCCATTGAAGTGAGGTGTGTGGAGAGGAAAATGAACTGGCAGAGAAAAGGAAGAGAACCAGTGAGCAAGTGGGGCCAGCTGTGGAACAGAGAGGAAAATCATCCATGAGGTAGAGAGGTGAGCCAACTGAGAGCAAACCAGTAGAGAACAAAAAGGTGAGCGAGAGGAGAAGACAGGAGGAGAACCATCTTTAGAGAGGAGGCAAGAGGTGAGCTTACTGTAGGCCATCCAGGCAGTCCTGTTTGCTGGGACAAGGATCATACTGGCATGACAGACCAGCAAGCGGGAGCCACATGGCTGAGGAGCCAAGAACAGCGGGGGCACAACTGAAAGGAGAACCAGCAGCAAAGGGGAAGCACAGCGAAGAGAGCATCAGTGGAACCGGAAGCTGCCGGTGGTGGTGGAGCAAAGGGGATAATCAAACCAATGACTGAGAAATGTAACAGAGCAGTGTGGCAGACCAACAGACGAGGTTGGGGGAAACACCATGAACTAAGAAAAACAGAGAGAGCTGAATATTTGGTAGTGGCAGGAGAAAACCAAATAGGAAGAGACGATAAAAAGACAACACAACAGGACACAAGGCAAACAAAAAAAACAAAAGAAAACCCCAAAGGCAAGTAGACAGAAGCAAGTATGGAACATATAAAGGCAGAGAAAAAAGAGATAAATTAAGCCCAACAGAAAGCAGGGAGGGAAAGGATCAAAAGAATGAAGGAAGGAAAGGGATAATTAATGAACATTCCAGTACAGACTAAGAATGAACCTTGCATAAGTCCACTCAACACTGAAAACTTTAAAACTGGTTAATTTAAATGATCTGCCAGAATTTTAAATTTTTAGAGTGGACAATTTTGAACTATATAACTTTAAATCCTTAAACTAGACATTTTTTTAACTGTTAGAACTTTAAATTTTTTACTAAACTTCCCCCCCCCAATTTTAAATGATTTCATTTTCAATGTTTTTTATATCCACTCATGGCAAAAGAAATTGATACTATTGTGATCTGCAAAACATGATCCAATATATACACTTATGCCCAAGGAATACCTAAACTATATATGTACCAAATGTAAACTAATCAAGTTACTAGAAGAAAAAGTAAAAGATCTAGAGGAAACTTCAACCACTCTGAAACTCAACCTACAAAATGAGAAACTCTAAACCTTGCAAGAAGAATATCTCCAAATTGAACAAAATAATTATCAAATAACTTCTAAAAGGATTCACCTCTTAGAGGAAGAAGAAGACAGATGGGAACACATCACTCATAGGAAAAAAAAATCACACAAACCTAGTACAAAACCCCTGTCAAACCCAACCCACTTTGATGCAATCCCACTGGTGTGAAGCAATCAATTTCATGGACTCTCCCTGGAAGAAAACATTCAGACACATAGAAAAGAAGAATAATCAAATATTCCTAAAAAAGTAGCACCATCAAATGCTTCTGTAATAGATAGAAAAAGACCCCAAACCTCTCTAGGAAAAAAAAAAGCCGAGTGCTTGTGATAGGAGATTCAATTCTCAAGGGAACAGAAGCAGCCATCTGTAGACTAGACAGTCAATCCAGAAAGGTATGCTGTCTCCCTGGAGCAAAAATCAAAGATGTGGCTGAGAACCTAACCAACATAAAACCCACAGATTATTACCCTTTTCTACTACTACATGTAGGACGAATGACATAAAAAAGGTCTTGAAAAAGATAAATAAGGGAGTAACACAAGGTTGCCCCCTATCTCCCCTATTGTATATATTGGCAGAAGAGACTCTTTTAGTACAAATTAGGCAAAACCAAGAGATTAGCGGACTAAAAATTAAAAAAAGAGGAATATAAACTCCAGGCATTTGCCGATGATATGGCATTTATATTAGAAGAACCCTTGGAGAAATAGAAGAATACGGAAAGGTGGCAGGGTTAAAAATTAACAAAGAAAAAACAAAAGTGTTAACAAAAAACTGTACAAAAGAGCAGAAGCGAAAACTAGCAAATAAATTAGGCATGCAGGTGGTAAATAAAGTAAAATACCTAGGGATCTGGTTGACTGTGAGCATGTCTGCGTCGATTTAAAAAAGGTAACTATGATAATTTAATGCAAATAGCTACAGATTTAGACAATTGGGTCAAATTGCAGTTATCGCTATTGGGACATATTTTGAATAAAAAATGAATATTTTGCCAAAACTGTTGTTCTTGTTCAGACAGTGCCAGTCAAGTTGGAAAATATTTTTTTGTAGAATTAAATAAATGTGTATCTAAATTTATATGGCAGAGAAAAAAACCCAGAGTGAAATATAAATTATTACAGGAAGCCAAGAAAAAAGGAGGATTTGGCCTTCCAGATTTTGAATTATATTATGATGCTGCTATAGTAAACTGGCTTAAGGATATGGGTTAAATTAAAAAAATAAAGGTTATTAGTATTAGAGGGTTTTGATCTCCAACTTGGCTGGCAGCTTTCATGTGGGATGGAAAATCTAAACAACATTCATATTTCCAAAGGCACTATGTAAGAAATATGTTGTTTAATATCTGGGAGCTACACATCCAAATGTATTGAATTATAAAAGTATTGTCAGGTATAAGATTTATGGGAGAGCTTAAAAATGAAACCAAATACAAATTCAGGAAAGGAGATAGCATGGTGGCCCTTTGCACAAAATACAAACCCATTATAAAAAAGATAGAAAGCAATTTGGCTTTAATATGACTCCACAAGAATTAGATAAAATATGGCTAGGAGAGGAAAAGAAAATTAGTAACACTTTACTTTATTTTTATTTTATTTTATTTGGTTGTCAATTGCTTACAAGATAATAGGTATAAGTAAAACATATTATGAATACATGGATACATATAAGAAAAATAAAAGAAACAATAGGACAGGGACGGTAGGCATGTTGGTGTGCTTATGCACGCCCTGTACAGACTCTTAAGAAAGGGGTGAGGTCAATAGTAGACAGTCTAAGGTTCAAGTTTTTGGGGTTTGGGGAAAGAAACCACAGAATCAGGTAGAGTATTCCAAACATTGACCACTCTGTTGCTGAACTCGTTATCTCTCGCAATCAAAGTTTGGTATGATTAGACCTTGAGTTGTATATATTGTTTTGCTTTTGTAATTGTTATGGTGGAAGCTGAAGTATTCATTGACAGGTAGGTATTGCAATGTATGATTTTATATTGTATAGTATATTTATATACTATACTCAGATTGGACAAAAAGGGGCGTAGTTCTAGGTTTTCTAGGTGTAGAATTTCAAGTCTGGTGGCATAAGGTATTCTACAATGAGTAGAGGAGTGGAGAAATCTTCTTTGAAAATATTCTGGACTTTCTCAACTGTGTTAATATCAGATACCGTAATGTGGGTTCCAGACTGATGAGTTGTATTCGTGTATTGGTCTAGCAATGTTTTGTATGCTCTAGTTAGTAGTTAATATTAACAGAGAAAAAAGCTATGTAAGATTAGGTTAACAACTCTTAATGCCTTTTTGGCTATGTAGTTATAGTGGGTTTCTAGCACTTAGATCATTAGAGATGAGTACTCCAAGATCCTTGACAGAGTTTGGATCATCAACAAGGTATTGACTATTCAGCCTGCATTTTTATTTTCTGATTTTTTTTTTTTGCTGTAAGAGCATTTATTTGTTGAGATTTGAAGTTGCCATTTGTTTAACCATTCTAATACATAGTCAAGGTTTTGTTGAAGGGTAGCAGTATTGTCTGTAGTGTTGAATAGCTTTACATCGTCAGCAAAGAGAACACAGTTGCTCTTAATATGATCACAGAGGTCATTTATGTAGAAGTATGAAGAGAGTTTTCCTAGAACACTGCCTTGGGGACACCACTGTTGACAAGTACAGAATTTGACAGGACGCTCTCATATTTTACCATTTGTTGTCTGTTTGACGGAATGCTTCTATCCAGCTATGCAAGTGTCCAGAGATAACCATAAGATTGTAGTTTAGGAGTAGTTTTGTCATGTACCACTGAATCAAAGGCTTTACAGAGTCTATGTAATTGCATCTATTGCTTTGCCCTGATCGAGTTGTGTAGTCCATATGTTTTTTGCAGTGTAAGAGTTGCAGATTACAGGATAGTTTTTTTCTGAAACCAAAATTGTTTATTAGAGAGTAGGTTGTTTGTCTCTAAGTGGAGGATAATGGATTGGTCAATTAATGTATTCCATCAATTATTCCATCGTTACAGGTGATGCAGCATAAAAGAGACTGGTCTGTAATTTTCAACTAGGCTGGGGTCTTCCTTTTTGAAGATGGCAATGACCTAGTTGATCACAAGATGGCGCTTGTGACCATAGTTTTGGCAAGGAGCTGGTCCTGAAAGATTTTTCAAAGATATGCTTAGAGGTCTCGGCAAGTGTCGCTGGATAGTTTTTTAAGAAGTAGGCGCCATATTCTGTCTGGTCCAAAAGATAGAGATGGATTTTATTTGCATAGTGCTTTTTCAACATTGTCGTGCTGTAAAATCGATATGTATTAGATCATTGTAGTTGTCTGTAGTTCAACTAGGAAATACTGGGCATGATCCATATGCTGTTTACAAATACTGAGCCACAAAGAATGTGGTTAAAGAGGTTGGCTTTAATAGTGTCATCGTTGCAGTCTTTACAATTAGGTCCTTTCAGGGGTGGGACTGGACCTTGAGTCTTTAGTTTGTTGTTTCAAAATTGTAGAAAGCGTGGGTAGAATTGGTGCATAGAAGGTTTTCCTCTTGTTTAATGTGATAATTGGTGCATTCAGTTTTTATCTGGTGGCATAAATTTGTATCGGCTTTGGAAGTTGCAACATGACCAGATTTGTTTTCTGCCAAGTTTTTGGATTGAATCCAAAACTTTTTGATTGAAGCTTCCTTATTGTAATGGGTAATTTGGTTTTTTTGTGGTTTTTTGGAGTTGTTATTGTTACAGTATAGTTTGATGACTCTTTTGACTTCAAGTAAAAATATGTTGTAATGGTCTTCAACAGTATTGCATCCAGTGAATACAAATTGCCAATCAAGGGAAGAGAGATCGTTGTCTATAAGATCATAATGCCTTTTTTGAAGTTATACTTGGGGATCACATCGTTGTGTTGATTTTTGTGTGGACGAATGTTGAGCAAAAGTCAATCATAGCTGTGGTCACTGTTGGAAAAGGATTCTTTAATTTGTATTTTCATAAATTGAATTCAAACTATTGCAGGTGATTGAGGCAGTTGTTAGTATTGTTGGTTACTTAGTTTTCCAGTCCCAGTTCCAGCCTACAGGCTTTGTAGAAGCGTTGCATGTTCAGTTTACATTCATTTTAGGGTCAAGTTAATGTGAGGTAGATGTGAAGTCACCAAGAAGATAAAAGTGAGTGGGCAGGATGTTGCCCGTGTTAATTGTGAATTTAGCTTGTTTACATATCGATGTCATAATCAGGGGCTCTGTAACATAGTAAGAAATCAAAATGTGATATTTAAGGACAATTCACAGATTATGGTTCTCAGGAAGAGCAAGCTCTTGGGTAACTTGGATGTTTTTTAGAAGTTAGAACCTTTATAAAGATAGCGAACATCACCTCCTCATATGGATTTCACGATCTGATCGGTAAACATGATAGTCTTTTACTGTGGTAATGGAGTCAGGGAGAGATGCATTGAGCTATGTTCACAGACAAATATGATGTTGAATTTAGCCATATTTAGTAAGAGGAGAAATTCAGAATTTTATCACCAAGGCTTCTTGCATTGAGTAGTTTGCATTTAAGGCAAGTTTGTTAGTTGGAATTGAGGTAGTTCGGGGCGTGCGTGCGTAGTTTTGCAGTGATGGTGGGTTTTGGATGAGGTAGGGTTGGATGTGGAGTTGTGGTTTGTGTGACTTACTTTTGATACAATCAGCATAATAGTCAATATGGAGATCCTTCTCTCCATTACTAGACATCTTTGAGTTCCTTGTGGAGTTCACAGAAGTGGATTCTTTGCAGTATGGATAAGTCTGGTCTCGAGCGAAGTTTTTTGTGACATTGGGAGTTTGGTTGGTTTTTGCAATGGTGTTTATTGTATGAATGAATATGCGTTTGCTGGACTCATTTTTGCAAACAACTTTACAAAATTTTGGGGCCACCGAGCCATCATTGTATTTGGATTTAGGGCCATCTCTGGTTACTTCAATGGTATCTTCAGGAGAGATATTTGTTGTATTTGAGTTGCTTATGATATTACGAACTTTGGTGATGTCATCTGATTCGTTCGTGTCTTCAAGACCAAATAAGATGGCATTTAGACATTTCTGTTCAATCAATCTCAGTTTCAAAAGGCAGTTTTCTTGAATAAAAAACCTTCTCCACACATCTTCTCATCTGGCCCCCCCTTTTTTTCTCCTTTAATTGCTCTTTTCTCAAGCTGCCATTTAACTTCCAGAGTTAGAGGTAAAAACATAAATTAAGCTGCTGCCACTTAATCTCCACATTCATCCCTTTCACTGTGGAGTCTTTGCTTTTTAAATTGTTTCTGACTTAGGTCCACAGTAAATCTTCGAGCCATTTACCCGCTCTTTCCTCCCACATATAAATATCTTTTGGACTACAAATTAAAAGAAGAAACAGTTACAAAATCTGTGATAATGTGGGCTAAAAACATGGGTTATAGTATTGAATTAGATAAATGGGAACACATTTGGCAAACAAATTACAAATTAACCATGTCAGTCTTGTATAAAGAAAACTTATATAAAATGGTTCATCGCTGGCACCTACCTCCTGCAAGACTGGCTAAAATGTTCCCCAATGTATCACCCAATTGTTGGAAATGTAACTACACACAAGGAACATATTTTCATATGTGGTGGACTTGCCCATGTGCTCAGAAATTTTGGAGAAATATTAGAAATTGGATTTTAAATATAACAAAACAAAATTTTAAACTTGAACCCGAAACCTTTCTGCTAAGTATGATAGATTCAAACATGGAGAAAAAGTATCAATATTTAATTTTGCATATCATAACTGCAGCTAGAATAACCTATGCACAAAACTGGAAACTGTCTTCCATTCCTTCAGAGGATATGATAATTAAAAAAATACATGAATGCGCTGGGATGGATAATTTTAGGTCAACTAAAATTATGGGGAGAGGGCGACCAATCTTTAGGATCTCCAAAACCTAATTCCAAGCAAAAAACCCTACAAAACAAGTCAAATAATGAAGTAAGGATGGATGGGAAGAAAAGCAAACTCAAACATCAAACTGGAAACATAGGAAGCATCTCCAGAGTCAGACATAAAGATCTCAAGTGCCTATATACAAATGCACAAAGTCTGTGGAACAAACAGGATGAATTTGAACTACTAATACATGAAGGTAGATATGATATAGTTGAAATTACAGAAACTTGGTGGGATGAAACCCACGACTGGAACATACTGATAGGATACAAAACTGTTCAAAAAACCCAGACCCCATAAAAGAGGAGGCAAAGTTGCACTGTATGTAAGGGACCATTATATTGCTGCAGAAATGCATGAAACCAAAGATGAAAACTTAGAGTGCATGTGATCAATATAAAAGAAAAAAAGAATGACATTGCCATAGGTATATACTACAGGCCACCAAACCAACCAGAAAAAATAGATGTACCAATCCTCCCATGTACTCAATATTGAAGGCATATTATAGGGTGAGGATCAGAGATGGTATACAGCAGGTTCTGACCAGTTCTGCAGAACTGGTAGTGGAAAATTTGAATTTGGGGAACCAGCAAATACCACCTCTGACTGGAGGTTTTAGTTGTTCCCCTGCCATGCCCACCAAGCCATGCCCACAAAACCGGTAGTAAAAAAATTGAATCCCACCAATGGTGAGGATCAAAGAGGGATATGATTGGAAGACTACATTTAACTGCCCCCTGGGTAGTTTCCAGTTCAAAGTGATGCCTTTCGGTCTCCAAGGGGCTCCTGTTGTGTTCATGCAACTGATTAATAAGGTGCTTCACGGTCATCTGTATAAGGAGGTCCCAGTCTATTTAGATCAATGGTCACCAACTGGTGAGTTGCCAGTGCCACCACTGGTGGTCCGTGAGAAAATTTTAGCAGGCCGCAGAGAAATGTTACCCCCAAAGCACACCCCAAAGCACTTCATCCAGGCTGCACAGGAACACAAGGCTGCTCACCCACATGGCCCACCCACCTGGTGGCCCCCACCTTTCGGGCGTGCAAACCTGCAAAAAACAGCACAGCCCTCACCGGACGAGGTAATGGTGCTGTTGAGATTGAATAGAGATTGAAAAAAGACTTGAAAGCAAGAATAGATGACTCCACCAGACTGTCAATTATCTGGAAGCCTGCACTCTCAAACAAAAAAACCTCCACACCACAAACCAGGCAAACACCTGGGCATAAACAGACCCTCCCTGATATCTCCAGCTCAAACACACCCCAACCAGGCACCCAGATGAAACCTAGCTGCCTAATAAACGATAGCTGTCTGTTTACTCAGAGCAAAGCCTCACTAAAAGCCTCCAATATATGAAACACAATGTTGCCAGCCAATCAAGACAAAAAAAGCTACAAAACAGACAAAAGATATTAGAAACACCAATCAAGCAGAACACAGCAAACTCCAAGACCAATAAACAAAGACCAAGACTCCCAACCAATCAGGATGAAGAAAAAAAAAAAACCATTCTGACAGAGCAGTAGGCTAGCACCATATTTAAAACAGAAATGGCTGTGAAAGTCTGACTCACAAACGAGCACTATACAGAAGCCAGATGATGGCAGATGGGATTCTGCCAAAATGTTGCTACAACTTTAAAAGCACAATGATAATGATGTGGGAAAATACCCGAACAAAGCTGAATACCATACATATACATATACTTATACATATATATATATACATGCATGCATGCATACATACATACATACATATATAATCTTTAAAAAAAATTCATATTAGTGGTCCTCGGGAATTAAAAGTATGAATTTGATGGTCCCTGAGGTCCAAAAGGTTAGCAACCCCTGATTTAGATGACATTTTCATCTTTATCAAGACAATGGAGAAGCATGTAAAGCTGGTTGGTCAAGTACTTAAGAAGTTCCTGGCTGCAAACCTTTATATTAAATTGTCTAAATATAAGTTTCACAAAACCCACCTTGACTATTTAGGTACCGAGAATCAAGTGAGGGGGTGGAGATGGACGCTGGAAAAGTGAAAGTCATCCTGAAATGGCACCCCCCCAAAGCCGCAAGCAACTACAAAGCTTTCTAGTTTTACCATCAGTTCATTCCCTCATTTGCCAAGATAGCCCTGCTGATCACTTAACTATTTAAGACAGGAAAGGGAAAGACAAGCCACAGCACGGCCAACTGCTGGAGTGGAATGCCAGGGGACATTCGAGACGCTGAAATGACTTTTGCAGTACAGCCGGTTCTAAAACACCTTAACTCCAAGGAACCTTTTGTCATCTAGGTCAATGCCAGTGATGTAGCTGTGGGCATAGTGCTGCTCCAGAAAAATAAGGAAGGGACCTACATCCATGTGCATATACTTCCAGAAAACTCACTGACCCTGAAAGGAGGTGGGCAGTGTGGGACAAGGAGACTTTTGCTTCTGATGGGCATTATTAATCTGGCACCACTTCTGAAGGGAAGCAAAGTGCATTCAAAGTATGGGCTGATCACAAGAAATTGGAGGCACTTAGAACTCCTTGGAAGGTCTTGCTCAAACAAATCTAGTGGGTGCAATATTTTAACCAGTTTGATTTCACTTTAAAGCAGAAACTTCCTAGCAGATGCCTTGTCCCAAATGCCACAGTACAAAAGCTATCACAAAGAAATGGTCAGCTCCATCATTCGCCTTCCCCAGAAGGCAGTGCAAGTCATTATGAAGCATCAAGCCCAAGGGAGAATTAATGCAGAAACTGGTACAATATTTAACAGCAGATAAGAAGTGGTGGTATTCAGCAAGTTTTGGAGAATCAGTAGCAGAAATTTTGAGTAGTTTAGAGAACCAGCAAATACCACCTCTGACTGGAGATTTCTCCCATGAGCTGTTCAGAGCATCCAGAAGTGGGAGGTGCTTGTCTCTTCTGGAAAGGCTGGGCTTAAAACTCCAGGATGCTCCTCCCCCTCCATGGGACACCTCCTCAGCATCCCCCAGTTTTTAGCTTAGCCTTCGTGGTAAGAGGTTCTGCACTCCCTGACTGGAACGGTTTCTGATTCAGCTAATCAAGATTCAGGTTTGCTCTTAACTGGGTTAATTTGGCTTTCAAATTTTTTCCCCTATTAATCTGGCGATTTCAAGGCTTGTAGCTCTAATAGGTTATCCCCCCGATCAGTTGAGAGCAGCTCTCTCTGACTGGCGGAGCCTGCCACTTCGCAAGCAGTCTGATACGGCTGCTTCAGGCAATTAGCATATCTAATCCCCGATCAACTTATCTTTGAAATTTTGCCAGAATACTCACAGCTGTATCTCACTTCTCCTTACAGGATCATTTGTCTGACATTTTGGAGAGTCAGCAGCAGCGGCTCAGTAAACTGCTCAGGCATTTAATACCGGAGATTCTGCCTTCCCGCCTTTTTAAACGGCTGGCTTCAAGTTTGCGCCTAAATATTACAGGCGCCATTTCCTATTGGTTTCCCTTCTTGGGGACCGGGGCAAGTACTTTCCCACTCGACTTTCCTGGGATTATTTCTCTCTTAGCCTGCTGGCATTGGATAAGCAGGCTAGTCCTTAAACAGGATTTTTTTCCCCCCTCTCGCAATTGCTTTTGGATAATTACATTGGAGCGAAGCCTCAAGTGCCATTTCAAAACAGCGGGATATTTTTGACAGGAAAGGATCCATCCAGTATAGCTGATTTCCCTTGTTGGGGACCAGGGATCCTGAATATTTCTTGCCTGGAACGCTTGGAGGTTTCCCTTGCTGGGGACCCTTAGATACTGTTTCCTTATATATGAATATATATGTAAATGTGTGTGTGTATATATATATATATATATATATATGTGCTGTTTAGCTTCCTTCGGGTATTATCCCACGTCATTGTA
>BHFT01000790.1:0-123009 GCA_004320025.1 Laticauda laticaudata | reverse complement strand
GGAGGACGCAGGGTTGATGCAAAGCGGAATGCGGGAACGGAAGCCCAGCGGATGGAAGCGGATGGGAGCGGTATTGGCGCATTCGCTAGGCTTTCCGGGGGACCTCAGCAAAGCGGACGTGGAACCGATTACAGCGGATTGCAGAACGGACGCCGAACGGATGAAGCGGATGCCAGAGCGGATTGCACAGCGGAAGCCTAATGGATGCCTGCGTTTAATTGTGCATGCGGGAGGATGCATTGCGTTCAGCCCCACGGATATAACGGAAGCAGCTCGGAAGCAGGTTCGCCATTTCAGAGGAAAGGACCTGCTGCCGGAGCGGATTTGGCTGCCTTGCCTGCCCTGCCTGCATGTCTGCCTGCAAAGCCTTTGCCCTCCCAGCCTCCCTGCGAAGCCTTGCTGCCAGTCTGCCTGCCAGCCCATTGATGCCTGGCCTGCCTGCCAGCCTTCCTGCCAGCCTTGTGCCTGCCTCCCTGCCAGCCTTGCTGCCAGCCCTTGGTTCTTGCCCAGCCTCCCTGCCAGCCAGCACCCCACAACCATGCGGAAAGCACAGCAAGCCTCAGGCCATTCTGCTTGCCAGCCCTGGCAAGAGGCACGGGGCTACCATCCCACCCCCTGGCCTCACTCTGGTTCTGCTGGGGCTTCTGTAGCACGGGCTCGCTCTTCTGAGGCTGGGGCTTCTGCTGCTTCTGCTTCTGGAGGAGCTGATGACAAGCACTCCAGCACAGCCACCTCACAGCACCTGCACCCTTCCCCCTGAGGACTGAGCGACCAAGAGGAGTGCCAGAGACTCATTTTTTGTTTTATGTTCTTGTTTAATAAAGTCTTATTTATGATTCACACACTTTGCTTTCAATTTTTTTTTAATTAAAGTCTTGGTGGAAACTTTTAGAAATGCGTTTAAGCCTTTGCGATGCTTGTGGGTGGGTTAAGATAGCAGTGGTGTGGGCAGGATACCTTGGAATGAGGCAGGGATTACCTTTGGAATGGGTAATAGCTGTGACATGGGATAATAAACCTCCAGTGCAAGCATAGTGGGACTGTATGGTCCACCCTCCCAGTTGCCACACCATGGCCCTTTATTATCAATAATAATTGTAATAAGTCATCCACACATGTCAACATTTAAACCACCAACTCTTGATTAAATTGCCCTTCTTTCATTGGGTCGGGCCACTCAACATTACATGGCACAATCTCATTCCGTGTGATGAGGAACAGGCTGAAGGGAAGCATCCAATTAAGCATTTACCATCCTGTCCTGCCACTCCAACTGCTCCAGCTGGGGGAGTTGCACCAGTGTTTTCAGGAGGTTGCGCTACTTCTTCGCCTCACGTTGAAGGCTCTATTGGCGGCCTTTGCACATCCTCACGTGTTGATCAGGTTTTGCCCTTGCCTCCAATTCCCAGGCTCAATGTCCCCATTTGCCTTTGTGACGGCTCCAAAGGCCTGTTCTGCAAGACTGGGTAGCGGGTGTGCATGAGATGTGCAGGATGCAGCAAGCTTCCACAATCCTCCTCATGCTCTGGGCTATGGCTGCATGTTCTGCATAAGTACTGGAACCGTGTTGGCCAGGATGCCAAAGGCGTTCTCCACACCGCGTCTTGCCCCTGAACAGCCTGTTGTTGAAAAGATCCTCTCATTCACGGGCTGAGGTATTTGGATGTTGTAGGGCTTCATGAGGTAATAGGTTTGTGAGGAGGAGAGGCATCATCCCCCACGATGAAGTAGGGCACATTCTTGCTTGTCGTTGGCAGCGGGTCTGGATCTGGGAAGCCCATTGATAAGGTTGGCGTTCCAGCCCCTCCTGCAGGTGACTTGGTGTTTTTATACCTGGGCATCTGAACATGAGCCGTTTAACCTGAAGCATCGATGTACATGAAACTTGTAGTCAGCATTCGACCCATGGCGAAGAGGAGATGCTGAAGAAGCCCTTGAGTTGTGATAGTGGACCCCGCACTTGGCTGGCGCCTTTGTAGGCCACGTGCTTGCCATCTATGGCTCCAACGGATTGTGGGGGAAGTTGCAACTCTTTGCATACTACTTGCTCTGCACTTATCTTCCACCCTTCTTCAGTGGAGGGGCACTTGGAGGAAGCTTCCTCCTTGTATTCTTCGATGATGGCCTGCACTTCACTCCTGACCATAATGCTGATTGGTGTTGAGGTGGCACCCTCCAGCCGTACTGCATGCTCCTGAGTGTCCCTGAGGCCAGGTGGCGCAGAGTGAGTGCCACCTTGAGCCCAGGTTCCAAGGCTTGGGTCTACGAAATTGCGTTGTTTGTCTTGGTCAGCCTGGAGGTCAGGCGCTGCACATGTTCGTCAACATGACTGGAGGCATCCCTCTAGAGTTCTGGAACGCCTGAGTCTAATTGCTCCTGAGCTCCACCATCAGCTGTGTACAGTCCGTACTCTGCTCTTTCTGGCGGAACCACTCTGGACCCAGACTTTTTTGGTTGCTCCCTTTTCTTCCTGTAGTAGAGTTTCACAGAGCCTGTAGAGGGTTTCGCACTGTGCAGAAGGATGGTGAGTATCGTAAGGACTTTGTCCACATCCACAGTGGAACATGGACCTGCGATGCTGTGGAAGAGGAATGAGAGATGAAGGACTGCAGAGTCTGCAACAGAACTTGGACTGCTGTTCTGATGAAAGTGAAGCAGACGAGTTGCTCCCCCTTATAGGCAGTATAGGTGTCCCTTTGGCATCCTCTAAGGAATGCCTCTAGACATCCTTAATATCCGAGAATAGGTCCCCTCTCGAACTGATTTTCCTGTATTAACGCTGTCCTATCTGCATCCCATTCGGCATCCGTTCTGATCACGTTCGCATAACCGTTCGTAGCTTTGGTAAATAACTGACAGATGCGAGTTGCTGTGAGCGAGCGAATGCTTAGCGGACATATAGACGGCATGCGTGGAAATTCGGACCTAAGCGGTATGTCCTAAGCGGATGCAGAAACGGACGAGACTGTGAACATTTAGCGCAAAATTTTGGGCAGCCCAAGAATCTTATGGAGATGGATAAAAACGGCTCCAATTAAAACGGATGGGGACCAGAACATAGACCAGAAGGAAAACGGAGCAGTGAGTACATCTGCGTTTTCGAACAGATGACAAGCTTTTTTGTCCGTTTTTAATCCTCTTTGAATCGTTTGTTCAGGCTGACATGGGCTTAAGTCACAATGTATTGCTCTATTATTGTTCTTTTTCTTTCTGCGTAATGAGTTTTCTGTAGCCAATCTTATTTTTTTTTTTCCAATTTGTAAAGCTGCGTCAAGTCTGTAATAAAGAAGCCAAACTCTAAACTATAAACTGCACAGTAATGTATTTGCTTAGTTTTGATATAGCATTGAAACCCACCATTTTGCTTGTATTACCAAGCTCAATAAAAACCATAGTTAAATCAATCCCACAGAATGTGGCAATTGTGAAACGCAGCCAAGAAAACCTCCTACTACACTTTAAACCACAGTACCAATTTAATTTTTTTACTTTGTAAGTACCTACATATGACAAAATATTTCAGTCAATAAGTGAGCTCCCACCACGTAATGAATCATCTAATAGATGTAGTTATTAGAGGTTAGACAATAGGAATCACTACTGATCATAGATTAAATTAGCAAGCATATCTGATTTCACACAAAACCATAGTTTGTTCAATGCAAACCAGTGAATGAATATATAAAGACCAAAGTAGTTATCGTTTAAGATATGAACATCAGGGGGGGGGCAACCCGTGCAAGTGAGATTAGTCAGTAGATGGCAACCCCCCCCCAAAATAAGACCTGGTGCCTTTTTTGGTGGCAAAAAAATATAAGATAGGGTCTTATTTTTGAGGAAACAGTTGCCAAGTGTCTGAATTTTGATCGTGTGCTTACGAGTCATAAATCACTTTTTTCAGTGCCATTATTACTTTGAATAGTCATTAAGCAAATGGTTTTAAGTTGAGGTCCACCTGCATAGCTAAAACAATGGCATTATCCTCTATATTTCATTTATCCTGGTCTCTTATTTCCTTCTGTTCATGTATTGGTTTTCTATTCTAAAATATAGTTAGTAGACCTTGGGGCCATAGATTTGTGTTCCTGAACTCATGAATACTGATAAATCATTATCATCATGCCTTTATATTATCATTTGCTGACACTGAAGTCAAAAAGGAAAATAGGGAAGTGGTTTTTAAATTTCGGTCAAGGCTGCGGATTCAGATTTGTAGGTTATTTGAATACCTGTGGATTATTAATGACTTTAATAAATGAAATGAGTTATGTTTTAAGTACGAGAAGAGAGACAGTTGTTTCTAGAGTTCTAATATTGTCCAGTCTAAATCATGATGGCACAAATTAAAGGCACAATATATCATTTACATTTTTTTTACATTTGATTTGATTTGTCAATCGCTTACAAGATCCAGATATAAGAATAAATATAGTTTTGAACACATGAGATAGATACTTATAACAAAAATAAAAAACAATAGGACAGGGATGGTTGGCACGATTGGTGCACGTATGCACGCCCCCTATATCGTTGCCTTCATTACACAATGTGGTTATCTGCAAATGAAAAAAAAGTAAAAACCATTAGATTTTCTTTTTCTTTTTACAGCAGTGCCCCTGAGAAGAGGCAAGTGTTATGTTTTCAACATATTTTTGCCTTAATGCTAGCTACGGATTGCCTGTTCATCTGAATTAGGGCTATTCCCTCCCCATCCCTTGAAGAGAGAAGCAAAACTGCCACAGTCTTTGCAAAGATCCCTACTTAACAAGAACAGACTATGGCTCCAGGGAGTTCAGAAGAAACTTTCTTGGTTTTTTAAAGGTTTGATTTTAAAAAGATACGGTAGAATTTATTTTGGGCTGTGCAGCCTGCGCTTTAAAAAGAATGCTTTTGAAGAAGTTTCCTTCCCCCAATTACATCAGAAATTGTAAATCTAAGCATGAAAAGGGAATCTTACATGCAGGATAAACTGCAGGAAAATTAGCTTATAGCTAATGAAACAGAAAGTCAAACAGCTTCTCGGTCGTTCCCTTAAGCCTTCTGCTAATTCTCCAGCCATCTGAACTTGTGGTAACAGTTGTTGCTAAGTTTTGGCCTGGCCTTTCATTTTATCTTATCTCTCTGACTCAGTTTGGGAGAGGCCCTTAATGGATTGAATACTAGAAGTCAGGTTCGGTACTATAACATTTCTCAACCTTGTTGGCTTTAAGATGTGTGAGTGTTAACTGCCAGAATTCCCTAGCTGGAGAATTCTGGGAATTGAAGTCCACGCGTGTTAAAAGTTGTTGAGGTTGACCAACATAGCTCTAGAAGTCAAGAGAATTTGCTTGAGCAGGCACACTTAATAAAGAGTGACTTGCAACTAGGTGTTATTTCGAAGCATTAGCTCAGCCCAATCTATTCTTATTAGGACTTGGGTAGCAGTTGTGCTGACACACAACCACTCTCTAGCCAGCCAGCCAGCCAGCCAGCCAACCGCTCTATATTTGTGGCTTGGAATACTTGTTATGGAGCAATGAGATATATCTTAGCTACGTCACATCTGCTGTCTTCAGAGCAAAGCTTCTGGGATGGTCCAAAATTTACATGACCTAAAAGCAATAAAATACTTGGTTTCAATGGATGGTCAAGAAAGCAACATACCTTGGTCCCAACCATTGTGAATGTTGTGGTGGGGGAAATAGGTGGAGGAAGGAGTATTTAATATGTTTTCCACCTTGACTTATTTATAAAAATACTAGAGGCGGGTATAAATAAGTACATTTAAAAATACCACAGTTTCACTCCATTTTGCCAACTCTCGTCCTCTACAGCCTAAAGTGATTCCTTCATTAGGCCTAAGAAGAGAGCCAGCTCTGAATATTGTTTGTTTGGAGTCTCCTAGTCAAATTTTAACCATTATTAGGTAAGTATAAAATGAAATATTCAGACTAATAACAACAACAACAGAATAACAGAGCTGAGAGGACTTTAGAGATCTGCTAGTCTAACCCCTGCTCAAGTAGGAAACCCCATAGCATTTCAGATCCATGGTTGTCTAATCTCAACTTCCAGTGCTGGAACACCCACAAGAGAAGTTATCCTGTCAGAGTTACAAGTAATAGATCCATCACAAGAAAAAACTCAGAGGCAGGTAGATTCCTCAAAAGAACAGCTTTACTGGAAATATCATATTGACACGTATCTGGTGAAAACAGACTCTGAGGATCCCACAGTTTTCACCTAATTAAAAGTGAAAGTCCCCCTCACCTCAATTCCAAACAATCAGTCACATGGCTCAATCAAGGCAGCATCCGCTGGTCAGGTGACATCCCACCTCCTTCCTCTGGCAGGTGTGAAAATGTCCTTGATTCTCAAGAGAAAGTGTTTTGTTTTGACTACAGAACTCCAACTATCTCTAATCCCCCCTCCCTATCCCTCAGTGTGGCAGCACTGAAGCTCCAAGATGGCTTCAACCAGGCCGGCTTCAGGGTTGACACATTCCACTGATTAATTGTTCTGTCAGGAAATTTCTCCTTAGTTCTAGGCTGCTTCTCTCTTTGATTAGTTTCCATCCATTGTTTCCTGTCCTGCCATCTTCTTTGTGGTATCCCTGAAGATACATGATCCAATGAAACTGAAGAGGAAGATTTCAAAATTCTGTTGGTCCATACAAGCAAAGGGAAAAGGGAAAATCTGTTGTTCCCTTCTTTTCTTAGAAATATCGCCTATCCCCAACATTAAAAAAAAAAACTTTTAAACAAAAATAGTGTACCTCAGTAAAATTGGTAGCCCTGCATAGTTTGGAAATAATCATAATGCACATCTGTATTAGGAAATGAAAACTACATGTTTTATCCCTGCCGAGAAATATTTGAAAACTTTAGGAAAGAAATTGTAAAATATCTGAGATCCATGGAAGCCAAAGCAATAAGTAATTCTTGAAACACATTTTTGATTCAACTCATGCCAGTGTGCATTAGAGTTCACTTGAAAGTAAAAAATGCTGTGGAAATAAATAATTCTACGAAAGGCAGAATTGCATACCTGGTAGCAACATAATTTATATCAGGAAATTAAATCTGGATATGACTGTGTTGATTGTTGCTTCCTGTAGAAGGCATGGCTGTATTTGGGGCTGGTTAGAAACATTGCTAAGAACTAAGCTTTAAAAGGTGCAATTGTAAATAGCATTATACCAGTGTCAGAGAGATGTCCTTGGTTCTTCCCTTCTAGCTTTCTCTTCTTGAGATTGTCTCAGGTGGTTGAACCCTCTTATAATCAAGCCTCTCCATTCCCATTGTGAATAGAGACATCACTTGTCTTTGCAATATTCAGTTCACGTGCCTGGCAAGTAACGCAGCTCTCAAAAAGGCAGGGGCAGACCAAGGCCAAGGTGAACGCCTTCTCTCCTCCCACCTGGGTTCAGATGGTGAAACTGACTGGACTGCGCTGCCTGCATCTTGCTGAAAAGCAAAATTTATTTTATTTACTTGATTTGTCAATCGCTTACAAGACAAGCATAACAATAAGCATGAGTAAGAATACAGGAAATAGGTATGAATAAATGGGGACAATAGGACAGGGACGGTAGGCATGATTGTGCACTTATGCATACCCCTTACAGACTCTTAGGAACAGGGTGAGGTCAGTAGTGGATACGTTAAGCTTAAAGTTTTGGGGGTTACAGGATGTAATAACAGAGTCAGGTAGTGCATTCCAGGCATTGACCACTCTGTTGCTGAAGTCGTAGTAGACATTGACTGGTAGGACATGGTAGCAGATAATTTTGTGGACTACGCTTTAGTCCAACCATAGGTGGTGTAGTTCAAGGTTGTCCAAGCCTAAAATTTCAATCTTTTGTCTGCTGCAACACAGAAAATATTGATGACTGCTGCTGATGACTTTAATGTTGTGTTGCAAGAAATGTCCATCTGAGTTAAGTTCCATGTGGGAAGAAAGACACTGGAAACATGAAGGCTGATTATTATTATTATAACTATTAATCTTTTCATCGTTCTTATTACCCATCTCTTCCTACAGTGTGACTGTATGTGACTTGTAGTGTGACTGTGCAACTTTGTTGCTTGTATGCTTAATATTTTTTTACTGTTCCTAGTATGATTTGATTGCTTATTTGTACACTATGACTATCATTAAGTGTTGCATCTTAGGATTCTTGACAAATGGATCTTTTCTTTTTATGTACACTGACAGCATATGCACCAAGACAAATTCTTTGTGTGTCTAATCACACTTGGCCAATAAAAAATTCATTCATTCATTGGAAAGATGGTTTAATGGTGGACAGGACCACATGGTTTGAAGTCCTGGGTAGCTAAGCACATGGAGTAGAGAGTGAGATATATTTATACCCTCTCTTGGGCTTTGAACTTGCTTCCTGTTCCTATGGCAAGAAATGTATTCTGATTGGTTGTCCGACTCCTATGGGACCATATGGGGTAACTTTGTAGGTTGTCTTGAGTCCCAGGCTTGGCTGAATTTTGTTGGGTGATGTAATTTTCCCAGGCGCCATGTAGTGAGATGGGTAGAGGGCTAGTCCTATTATGTCCTGAGGATGAAGGTCTTTTGTGTTGTAGATAAGCTGGCCCAGCCTTTTGTCTTGTAGATAGGTTGGCACCAGTCTTTCTGGGGCTATTAAGAAACGTGGGGGTTGCTTTCCAAGAGCATGTTTCTCCTTTTCTTATCCAGGGTGGAATAACATTCTGCCTTTTTAATATTTCTTTGACTATTTCATTCTTCTAGGAGACGGGTGGGTGATAATTTTCTACAGTTGGTAAATGATTTGATGGCACCTCATCACTTTGAAAAGGTGTGATATAAATTTGTTGAATAAGCAAATTGAAGTCCCTTGATGATGATGATTATTGTGGTAGTAGTTAATCTCTGGTGAGATTCACAACCTTTGGGGTTGGTTGGTAGCTCAACAGCTCAAGTCCTAACCAAGGACCTAGGAACTGTTAAGGTAGCGTCGGAGGATATAAGCTATTCCAAGTAGGGTAGGTTTTTGTAGAATCAGGGTATTCAAGTCTGATAAATTTCCAAAATAGTGAAACAGCCCTTTCGGTATTGCTCCAAGGGCTCCACAATTTCAATTGGTATAACACACAATTTCTTTTTCCAAAGTCGCTCAACTTCAATTTGTAAGTTTCAGTACTTTCTGATTTTTTCTAGCTGCTTATCTTCAATTCGTGCATCACCAGGTATTGCAACGTCAATGAACCAACCCTTTTTCTTTTCCACTATTGTTATGTCAGGTGTATTGTGGGCCAAGTGCTATCAGTCTGAATTCTTTTGTTCTAAATTATTCTTATTACTATTACTGTGGCTACTATAGGCTTGACATGGCTCTCTTCTGCATCTGGTGCAAAAAGCTTGTTTTGGCAATGGAAGATAAATCTGCTACACACACACTAAGAGGCTTCCTCTGCAGCATCTGCCTGAGGTCATATTGACCAGTAGCTGCCCTTCTTAAGGGGAATCTGCTTGCCCCTTAAGAAGGGCAGCTACTATATATGCCTATTATACACAGACTTGTATAATAGCGAAGAGGACATCGTATAACCAAGAGGATGGAGGGAAGGGAAAGGAAGTTAAGTACACAAGCCTGGGGAATATGGGATAAAGCAAGCCAGGAAGTTAGGATGCACACTCATTCCTCTGATGCCCATCTTTATTAAAGAGACGAAGATACCGAACTCTCATGAGGATTATTCTCACGGGCAATTTCTTTTGCACGTACCTTGGGGTTTGCATTGTAGCCGGTTTAGCCCCCTTCAGGAGCTATAAATCAGGATGCAAATGGTGACCTTCAGGGAAGAAATACATGCCTATTATCACACGCTTTCTGTTCTCGCTGTTACAATGCCCCGTATTCTCCGGGAATCCAAACTTCTCAATTGAAACAGTTCGCCTGTGGGAAAGAAAAGAGCGGGGAGATCGCGCCCCCCCACCAGCTATTTCAATTTCAGAGCCAGGTGAAGAATTCCCCCCCCCTTTAAATCGAAGTTCTTCGATCCTTTTTTGGGTGTGGGTGGGCAGGAGGAGGGGGGAGATGGTTTTGGGTAGGAGGTCGGCGTGGAGGTTATTTCACAAAACACCTCAATATTTACCATTCCAAGGTCCCTTCCCACTCTGTTATTCTAAATAATTTCCCTTCCCCTGACAATACACTCTATTCAGAATGTTTATGTGTATATATATATATATATAAATACTATATGTGTGTGTGTAGACAGATGGATAGATAGTAAGTATAATTTTGGGGGCTCGCTGCGAGGGTGGGGGGTTTCTTTTTCCTATTAGGAAAAGAAAAAGAAAGGAAGAAAAAAGATCGCCGGTATTGGATCCGATCGTGGGATAACGGGGGCAGAATTCCCGGGATTGGGTAGGGAAAAAGCCAGCTGAGGCGGTCCCCTCCTCCTTTCCACCTTTCCTCCTCCTTTTCTTTTTCTTCTTCCTTTCGCCTGCTCCGCGGACGTCGGGGGACCAGTTCCCACCACGGTCCGAAGGCTTCGGTGGAGGGAGCGGCTGGCCAAGAAGGAAGGAAGGAAGGAAGGAAGGAAAAGAGGGGAGAGGAGAGAGGAAGCGAGCCCTCCAGCGGCGGCGGGGAAGGTCGGTCCCGCAGCCGGAGAGCCGGCGGAGGGAAAGAAGGAAGCTGGAGGACAGGAAGGGAGGGGAACCAGGCGCACCGGCGGCGGCGGCGGCGGCGGCGGCGGCAGCAGAAGCGGCCGCCGGGGCAGGGAATTAAAATGGCCACCAGCCGCTGGAACCGGAGGAGGAGAAGCAGCCGCCGCCTCAGGAACAGCGCCGCCTTCCTCCTCACCTCCCGGGCTTCTCCGCTTGACCGAGCCGGGCCTTGATTGATGAGACGGGGACCTGCCAGCCGAGGGGAGACGACGGCGGGGGGCGCTGCCTCCGTCTTCTCCTCCTCCTCCTTCCTCCGCCTGAAATCGCCCCCTTCGCCGGGGCTGCAGCCGAGCCGTCAGGGAGGCGGATAGCCGCCTTCCCCCCCCCCCTTGCGCCTTCTTGCCTCCAGGTCCACCCCGAGCCCGGATACCGTCCCGAAGACCCCCCACCTCCCCATCCCTGAAGACCCCTCCGGTGAGGGCAGCAGAGCATCCGGGCCGGCTCTCCCCTCAGCTACCCGCAGCCGGAGCAGCAAAGACCACCGTGGGTCCGCCCCACACACCTCGGGTGAGTTCTGCTCCCTCCGGCCGAGCCTCCTCCGCCTCCGCCGGCCGGGTGGCCCAGCTTGCTTTCTCCCTCCCTCCCCCCGCACCCCCATCCCCGCATCCCTAGGCCGCGCCGGCGCTCCGAGCTTTCCTCCGCCTTCTTCCCAGAGATGCTGCGGCTGCAGCGGCCGCTGCCGCTGCTTCCTGACCTCTTTCCCCTTGCGAGTCCCGCTGCGCCGTTTCCTCCTTCTCAGTCCCGGCCTTTTGTGGGTGGGGGACGGACAGTTATTTCTGCCTAATTTTTGCCTCTCCAGCCCGCAGGAGAGACCAAAAAAAGAAAGCAAGAAAGGGGAATGAAGGGGGGAAGGAAGGGAAAGAGCCCAGGCTTTCCGATGGATGGATGGATGGATTCGTCGTGTAAAAAAAGAAAAAAAAAACCCAATTAAAAAGGTTGTCGTCTCTTCTTCTGCTTTTAAACCAGAGTACCAGCCGCCTCTGTTATTTTTTATTTTCCCTCCTTCTGTCGGGTTTGGAAACAGCCAAGCCCCAAATAAATCAAAGCTTGTGTGGGTTTCCAGATGATCCTGGTTTGTCAAAGGGGGCTTGATGCTTGTTGGAATAGGCGGTCATCAAGCTTTTCTCTCTCTCTCTCTCTCTCTCTCTCTGCCCTGCAGGGAATATATATATTCATTCCAAAAAGGGAAAAAAAAAAATCACTGCATGCCTGTCCTGATCTTTGTTAAACTAAGGATGCGCTGGTTTGGTTAGCTTGTTTGTGGTTTGTGGTGGTACTGTTGTTATTATTTTTTTAAAGCACCTCGTTTTAGATCCCGAAAGGAGGTTTGTTTTCTAACTGCTGCTTTTTTTTTTTTCTATGCTCGATCCATACTTTTCCCAGCAGAAAAAGGAAAAATAACAAAATGTACCCAATCCCAGCGGGATTAGAGAGGTATCTTGTTTTGGTTTTGATATAGTGGTTTTTACATGACAGATGTACAGTGGGATGGGGGGAGNGGGTTAAAAGAGGATGAAGGCATATTGTCAAGGAGAAAGTCACTAGCCCCCAGGAACAAAGGATGAATAATCCTCTTTAGCTCTTCTCTAGAAAACCTTTATAATGGTTTGTCAGTTAGGGATCTCTCCCTTTTGATTTCAAGGATCTCTTTCTGATTCCACAGAGAACTTGAGGGGATCATTCAATATTCTTCCTGAGCGTTAATGTAAATATCATCAGGCAACTTCTGTACGTTTTTGTTTTGCAGTGGGTTTCATAACCTAGTTGGGAAGGTTTCCTTGTGTATGGACTGCAATGACTCTTTAAGGCTGAATTTTCACTGGGGGGGGAGAATTGATGACCTCTCCTAGTTTTGATTAATAGGCATAGAAGAAAACAAAACTGCTATATAAGGTTTCAGCTGTTTCTGAGATAATAGATATAACAGAGCTGAATCATAAGCAACCATTTACACTGGGAAGCTATCAGAAAATCCAGTACAAAAGCAGGGTTAGAGGTATGGCTGGCATTTTTTTTTTATCCCTGCTCTTTGTTTTCAGGGGTTCCAATTCTTAAAAAGCAATTATTCCAAAACTTCAAATATTACCAAAGAGGTAATACATCCGATTTGAAAGACTAGAATATTTGAACTGGGGATGGAGATAGTCCGTAGTATCAAAACAGGATGCATTATTGGGAATTTTTTAAATCCTGGTTAAAATAAAAAGTAAGGTTCTTTTTGCTTGATGAAGTTCCCTGGAGAGCCTTGCAATGCAACCCAGTGTAAAATGTATAGATAACAGCTTCTCGTCAAATTTATTCTTCAAATTGCATTTAGATATCAACTCCTAAGTGCATGATCTGAACTTTCTTTTTAACATAGTGATAAAACGCTGTTTCCGGTTGAAATATAGTTGAATATGCTTGATTTAAATTGAAAGAGTAAAATGGTTTGTGAAATTTATTTAAGGAAGGGGACAAATTGCTAAACTGAGTTTGGAACATTTGTGACTGGCTGCAGCAGCTCCTTATTCCGGATTAGCATATTTCACATGTGATCAAACATTTCTGTTACAAGTCTTCTGTGGAGAGAAGGCACTTATTTTAATTATTTTTTCCATTCCACCAATATTTCCCTATTTTGTCATGAAAATGTAATGAGAAGCAGCAGCAGAGAGCACGTAGGCAAAATAGTAATGGTGCATTTCATTGTAATTAGAAGAAAATTCATATATTTACCGATAATTCCCCATGATCTTAACCAGAGAAATTGATATTTGAAGAGTTCAGAATCACTGTAATTTCAATTCAATTCTGTAAGAATATAAGGCAGACATACTGCTGTTTTGCTTATTTGTTGAGTAGTTTCAGCACTTTCTAAGATTTGTTTTTAGGCTTTTTTTTTTGCAAAAATGTAATGCAATCATAATTTGGAATAAAATGTTGGTTGAGAGTCTTCAAATCTATATAAATCTGTAAAGTTACACAGGTATTCCTCGACTTAGGGATACAATAAAGACCAACTTTCTGTTGCTAAGCTAAGCAAGGCAATTCTTAAGTGAATTTTGTGCCATGATTTAATCTTTTTTTGCCACAGTCATTAAGTGAATCACTGCAGTTCAGTGAATCATGCAGTCATTAAGTGAATCTGGCCTCCCCATCTGTCATAAGTTGTAAGCTGACCGCATTACTCTGGGACAGTTCAACTGTCATAAATATATGCCAGGTCTCCAAGTGCCCAAATTTTGATCACATGGCCATGGGGATGTTGCATTGGTTGTAAGTGTGAAAACTAGTCACTAAACAAATGGTTGTAAGTTGAGGACTACAGTACCTATATTATGAGCCCAAGGACTGATCCAGCTTGCCCTTTACCAACTACTCAAACTTTCTGGATTGGCTCATTCCTAACCTTTGGAACATTTTAATCATTCAGCCTGGGAATTGCTTGTAACTAAATCCGGAACTTTTTGCCTGCAAACAGTTGTCAAACATTGAGCTTTGACTTCTCATCATGTAATGTGGTGTATCAGCAATCAAGATAATGGTGCAAACTTTATTTTTTAAAAGCAGAGATGAGAATTGTTGGGGAAGTCAGAGATGCATAGGACTTTTGCATTGGCAGCGTAGAAGCATATGCAAATTGAGGTTCTTCTTTGCACTTGTGTGTGTAAGACTACAGCAGAATCATCATTTATGGGCAGTTGCAGATAGACACACTGCTAATACAGTATATAGATAGATCCGACCTTGTCAACAAATTATATGTGGACTTCAACTCCCAGAATTCTGTAGTCAGCTGCAGATAGACACTACAATTCTTACATCTTGCATGCTAGCTTTGTTGAAATACTATATATAATGTTTTTGATAATCAAAATATAAATAAATAAATCATTTATTTCTGATGCCTATTCTATGA
The DNA here is from genome assembly GCA_004320025.1 of Laticauda laticaudata. NCBI lineage: Eukaryota > Metazoa > Chordata > Lepidosauria > Squamata > Elapidae > Laticauda > Laticauda laticaudata. The sequence goes on along the minus strand of BHFT01000790.1, from coordinate 108,419 downwards.
CTAGTCTATTCTTTTTCATTTTCCTGCTTTGTTGAAGATGAATTAGATTTAGTGTTATGTTCAGTCAGACCTACTTCAATCATGAAGTAGGTGCTTCTATGATCATTAGATAAAGGAACTATACAGAACTGTTAAACTGGATAGGAAGATTTAATAAACATTAAAATAGTTAATAAATTTTGTGGAAAACTTAAACTGCAGTTTCTTGATTTAATTTCCTGCATTATCAGACAGGTAGCAATAACTGTACTAAAGTATTACAACATTTGTATTGGATACAAATAATTGCTTAGAAATCTATGGAATGATGCTAATGGTTGCAATTTTACAACTCCGTTTCTAAGTAGATCTATTTGGGTAAGAAATTTGCCCAGTTTAGTAGAACTTTTCTGGGGAGTTTTGAAAACCATATTCACAATCTTATTGTAGCTAAATTTCTTTATGTAACATACATTAGATTGCAGTTTTCAAGTCTTCCATTGCACTGGTAGCGTTTTTAACTTCCTTGTTTTTAAAAACCATTCCTTTGATTCACTAGAAAAGTGCCTTTTACTTTTTGTTGGATTTTGAGATCTATTCTTGCAAATGCCACCATTGCTTACTGAAAAAATAGTTGCTTAATTTCTGAGTGTGATGTTAAAATAAATGGATGAAAATTATATACATTGAAGCTCACCATGAATGATATTCTGTCTATGCTGGTGTTTGACCATAATCAAGATTTGATTTGATCTTGATTTGAAACATGTCTGCTCACATTGCTGCTTTGAATGAATTCATAAGGATTTTGGTAAATGTCTATAGAGATTCTCAGTCATCCAGGTCCCAAAGCTGCTTTTTTTTTTCCAAGAGGCATCTGGACTTTCTGGTTTTTCCTTGACGTTTCACTTCTCATCCAAGAAGCCTCTTTAGTTCTGACTGAATGGTGGAGGACGGAAGGATTTATATTCCTGGTAGTCTTCTGGACGTTTGCACTCTCTCTGAGGTCTTTGAAGCCACTTGGAGGTTTATCTGAACCCTCAGGGTGACCTGAATAGTGCAAATGGATGTGGAACCCAGAAAGGAGTGTGTTGTAAACAGAAGATAGGTGTTGTTGTATCCACCTCTCTCTGTTGAGAGAGGACTGTTCAATCTTGATGTAGATCAGAGGTATTCAGCAGGTTCTGACCAGTTCTGGAGAATTGGTAGCGGAAATTTTGAGTAGTTGGAGAACCGGCAAATCCCACCTCTGACTGGCCCCACCAACCCACCAAGGCAAGAGATGTGTGGACTTCAACTCCCAGATTTCAAGCATCTTCCAGTTCATTAGGTTGAGAAGCACTCGTCTATAATGTCCATAATTTAACCCTGAACAATTCCTTATTCTGACAGACTTTTTTTCAACTGTAAAATGAAGTAGCAATGCTTTAGTGATATTTTATTTTGTTGGTAAGTGCCATTGAATAGAAAGGCTGTTCTTGAACCTTTTAAGCTGCTGTGATAGAAGTGGAAAGCTTTTGGTGCAATTATTCAGAATGTTTCTGGATGAAAATTCACAGTGAATATGATAAAGCGTTTACCCCCCCCCCCCTTTTTTTTTTTTNCCCCCCCCCCCCTTTTTTTTTTCCTGTCAACATACTTTTATGCAAGTGGATTTGTAGCACTTATTCCAGCCAAGATTAAATAATTGAAATAAAGTCTAGGTAACATTTAACAATACTGGGGGTGGGGGGCTGGGGTGTCGATGAAATATATTATCCTGTGCAAACTGGTAAAACATATTGAGATTTATAGTAGGCATGTTAAGTGTAATGAAAAGAAAGAATATTATGCTTTATTTTAATATTCCTTTTACTCTTGCCCTCTAAAGTGATAATTTTTTCATAGTTTAAGACTTAAGTCATGCTGAGCTGTAGAATTAGATCATGAAAAAATAAGGGGAAGATCAGTATTTAATGTATGAGAAACATAGACATTCATGTTCCATTGCATTTATGCTCTTGAAATAATTCTTATTTGAAGGTTGCCTCAAGATATCTCAGGTAATTTGTGCAGGGTTTTTTTGTATGAATTTCCTTCCTTCCTTCCGTCCTGCCTTCCTTCCTTCCTTCCTTCCTCCCTCCCTCCCTCCCTCCCTCCCTCCCAACCTTTATTTTTATACTGTAAATATTTTGGAGAGAGAGAAAGAGAGAGAGAAAGATCCAAAGTCACCTGGCCAGCTTTCAAGCTGGGACTAGAACTCACCCTCTCCTGGTTTCACAGTCTGTACTGGTCCTTTAACATTTAGACCAAATACTAGGCCTAACTTCTTGTATAGACTACTGCAATACACTCTACATGGGGCTGCCCCAGAAGAGCATTTGGAAACCAACTGGTGCAGAATGCATCTGCATAGGTAGCAAATCATGCCAGGTGAAATTCCAGGTGCTGATCGTCCTCTTTAAATCCTACATGCCTTGGGACCAGATTATCTGAGAGATCGCCTTTTTTCCAATAATGTCTGCCTGTCCAACCCAATCTAGCAGGAATGGACATACTGCAAATCCAATAGCCCAAAAGTGTAGGCTGGCAGGGGACTACAAAAGGTTTTTTTCCCCCACAGTGACGCCTGCTCTTCTGAGAGTAAAATGTGCTAGCCTTTTGTAAGTCTTTTGTAAGTCCCTGAAAATCTGGTTTTGTTCCCTAGCCTGGGGCGCTGAATGTGCAAAGAACCCTGTTTCCTGACTTTATTGTTAATTGGCCAAGTATCTCAGCACCTTTGCCTATTTATTTTACATATTTTTATTGTTTCAAAAATGTTTTAGTGTTTGAAATGTAATACTTCTTTTGAATTGTAAGCTTCCCAGAGTCATTGACTGAGTTGAAGGGCTATAGAAATTGAATATAAACAGACAAACAAATAAATATATATTATATAGCTATGTATATAGGATTCTGTCAGAGGTAATCCCTATAGAATAGTGTTTTTCAACCTCGGCTACTTTTAATATGTGTGGAATTCTGGGAGTTGAAATCCACACATTATAAAATCCCTGAGGTTGAGAAACACTACTATATAGAGTGATCTCTCTGACTATCTTCAGGCTACTTCATTACATTACCCTCTTCCTTAGTTTGACATTAATTTTTATAATTGGTTTACATTTTAATTTCTGATTTTAAAATACATTGATTTATAATCTTTAAGCTACTCGTAAATCTAGCTGAAAGCCAGTTTAGGTCTAATGACTAAGATTATTCTTTCTCTAACAGGGTGAATTTGATTTAAATCATAGACAAAAAGGCTTGATTTAAATCAACTCAATTTAAATCATAATTTTTGAAGAGCAACTGTTCTGCAGCAGCTCCTCCTCTGACCAACAGAGTTGACTGACAGTCTTAATATTGCAGAATATACAGCCTTATGCTACATAATTAAGCTCCATTTCATGCCGAATAAACTAAATTATTATCTTAAATAGAAAACTATCTTTAGATAGATTTTTACTCTGAAAACATTTTATTAAAATAAATTTGATAAAAATAAAAAAAATCTGATTTAAATAAAAAAATCTGATTTTTTAAATTTAATTAAAAAAAAAAAACCATTGATTTTTGTCCACCCTGCTATCTGAGAAGAAAACAAAGGCAAACCATTTTTGAAAGTCTTGCCTGGAAAACTGTATGGACTTGTCCAGGTACTTTGAAGGCCTGGGAATAAAAACACTCCAGAACCCAACTGTGAATGCAGATAATGCCTAAATTCAGCCATTATCATAAACCTTGGATTGTTTTATTCATATCTGGTTGAATCAACCAAAAGCAACTTGGTTCTCATCCATGTTTAAGTCACACAAGAGGTTTAGCCTGGTTTTCAATTTGGTCAATAATTAAAAAGGTCCAAACTCCCTTCCCTTCCTCCTTCCTTCCTTCCTCTCCCTCTCCCTCTCCCTCTCCCTTTTCTTCTCCCTCTGGACATTGCGGAAAAAGACATTGTTTACTAGATGAGCAAGTTTATGTTAATTAATATTTACTAATACAAAGTTTGCTAAGTAAATGAATACACAGGTGAAAGCAGTAAGTTATGTAATCAAGTGCCCTTTGGCCCAATAGGTTGTCTTTCAAGAGCCATTGGATCAAGACTTTTCCAAAGTCTCAGTAGGGCCAAAAATATTTGAATTCCACTTCACTCTCTTCACTAGCTTAAAGGGTTTTGTTTTATTCATAAGTACAGTACAGTAATATGAGGTGGATGCAATATGCTTTAATGTTCTTTAATTTCAGTTAAGTCGATGATGAAATTTCTAAGAATGAACTGAAAGGCTACAAAAGATTAGCTATTTAAATATATTATCACTTAAACATCTTTGGGTGCTTGTATGTGTGCATGTTTGTGTTTGTATGTGCATGTGTTGTGTTCGTGTGTGTATGTCCATGTACCCCAATGAGTAATTACAGGTAGCATGTAAAACAGTATTTTTCACCCTTGGCAATCTTAAGATGTGTGGACTTCAATTCCCAGAATTCATCACTGGCTAGGGAATTCTAGGAATTTAACTCCACACATTTTAAGGTTGCCAAGATTTGAGAAACATGGCTTTTCATGGGAGAAAATATATGAGCGCGCGAAAACAGGGAGTATCAGATTTCAGAATATGTATTGAACATGTATATATGTATGTATGTATATAAATTGTCAATGTTCCTAATTTACTGGACATGTTTGTGCATTATATAAGCTTTGATTATAGGATAAATCAAAATGGATGAGTTTGTATTTTGTGCCAGTAATATGTACTGTGTTTTGCTTAATTTTAGTTAACATACCTGGTAGATGTTTGTAAACTATGATTTATGACTTAATAACGTGATCACAGCCCTTAAGTCAAAACCAAAGACACCCATATTATAGCTTAAAACAAGATATATGAAAGTTCCTATACTTCAAAGTTCATTTTATCATGTTTTCTGATGTCTCTGAATCAGGGAGCTGAGGGAATTTTAGAGCATATCTATAGCATGTTCAATGAACCTTCTTATATAATATTGGTTATAATAACCATGATATATGAGAGCACTTGCAATTACTATTAATTGTGAAATACATAATTCTAGCTCAAGTGCAGTCTGTATGCGTTTGCCTAGAGAATACATTGCCTCTGTATAAAATCTTTTGTATTTTATTCTGGGGGAGACTTTAAATTCTTTCCCCCTTATTCATAGCTATTTCTTTTGTTTCTGAGTAGGAAGTCTATAATACAATGCTGACTATTCATGTATTGCTATGTTGAAGGAAGTCTTTAAATTGTACTATATAGAAAAGGTGTATTACTTTATATATAAATTCTGGTGGAATTATTTTTTTTTTGGCTGAGTTAAATCTAAATTTGAGCAAATAGGTTCAGAAATTGCAATAGTTGATGATGTTAAATTGTCATTAAAATGGAATGGAAAATACATACATAGCGCAGGAATATCTTGGACAGGTGATCCTGGAGGATTAAATATTTTTTATCAGAATAGCAGAGTTGGAAGGGATTTTGGAGTACAACCCCCTGCTTGGGCAAGAAACCCTATACCATTTCAGACAAATGGCTATCCAATCTCTTCCTAAAAAATCTCTAGTGTTGGAGCACCTACAACTTTGTAATTGAATAGGAGTGAGATTTAGAGATTTAGCCCCACTGGAAATAGTAAAATTGTGATGACCCGGGGCGTGGCATAAACGAAGTCACAAAAATAGGTCGTCCTTTTAATACCTCCAGCTTGGCCCCCAATGTCCAGTTATCCTTGGCTGGAGATCAAACTCTTCCAAAAACAGTCTACAAAGGAAAGAAATGCAATCCGAACACAAAGTACAGATAAAGTAGAAATATAAAAAAAAAAACCAAACACAAACCACGCTGAAGTAATTAACAAGATAGGCCAGGACAATAAATTGCAGACTTCCAAAAAATAACAAAGTACACACGATTGGGAGCCTGGACAAAGATAATGCATGCTTTGCTTCCAGCAAGGTGCTATGTGCAAATGCCCTTCTTATATCCTGTTTTCCCAGCTGCAACTAATGAAAGGGATCAGGGCCTTTTTCTCTCCCATAAGCTATGTTGCTCCCTTCTCTGTTCCTCCCTGCATGCCCTAGGATGAAAAAGGGGTGGCCCTGGATCTTCTTCTGAATGCCCAGCCGGACTGCCCTTCCCCTGTTTCTTCCACAGCCAACGGAGCCACACTCCCACTTCTTGTCAGCTGCTCAATCTCCCCCTCAGAATCAGACTCCAACAAGGGCATGACAAAAATATAGGTAAGTCTAAGAAGCAGGAGCTGTAGTAATAGAATTGGAAAGACCTTCGTGGTCTTCAAGGCCAACCTGCTGCTCAAGCAAGAGACCCTATACCATTTCAGATTAATGATTGTCCAATCTCTTGTTAAAACTTCCAGTATTGGAGCATTTACAGCTTCTGGAGGCAAGTTGTTTCACTGGTTGATTGTTCTCACTGTTGGGAAATTTCTGTTTAGTTCTAGCTTGGTTCTCTCCTTGATTAATTTCCATCCATTGGGCCTAAGAGCTTGTGCCTGGACTGTCTGTGGCTCATAACTCAATTGTGTCCTTTTTGGATGATAAAAAAAAGGCCAAGATGGCAGTCATGGCAATATGGAAGGTATGTCTGAGACACCAATGTAGGGGTGGGACTTGAGTTATACTGTTTCAACTGCTGTCTTGATTTTTTTCATCACATATATGTTGGGCACCACCATTATAACATCTTGTGTGAACAGGGAGTCCTGTAATCCAGCACTTGGATTTATGTACATCTCTCATTTAGAAAACTGTAAATCGATTTCTCCCTTATAAGTAAACTCCATGGTGGAGTTTTAGATGCATCGAAGTAACTTTTTTTCTTTTGGTAGTTTATTAAAATGGTTTTGGAATACAGGTAGTACTCGAGTTACGGCCACAATTGAACCCAACATTTTATATTGCTAAGCAAAATATTTGTTAAGTGAGTTTTGCCCCATCTTATGACTTTTCTTGCCACAGCTGTTAAGTGAATCATTACATGTGTTAAGTTAGTAACACAGTTGTTAAGTGAATCTGGCTTCCCCCCATTGACTTTGCTGGACAGAAGGTCACTAAAGGGGATCACTTGACTCTAGGACACTGTCATAAATTTGAACCAGCTGCTAAGCATCTGAATTTTGATCATGTCACCATAGGGAATGCTGCAATGGTTGTAAGTGTGAAAAACGGTCGTAAGTCACTTCTTTCAGTGATTCAATATTATGATTCCACATTTAGCAAAGAAAATACAAAGCTAATCAATCCGCATCACAGTCTTATTGTTTTACTGGAAATGGTTCTTTAGGCTTCTTCCCTAAAATACTCTTAGCTAGCCAAGGAAGTAAAAATATAGTTAACCTACAATGGAACAAAATAAAGTTGAGATAACTTTGGACTCATTTCTGATTCAATGATTAATGCAATATATTTTCTTAATGTGTTGATTGAAAATTTCACATTATACAATGTTTTTCTCTCCTCTCTTCACTCTTTCCCAAAGAGCAAAAGAAATTCTGTTAAGATTTGATAAATGTGATGTCTTTAAACTGCTACAGTTAAACTTGGATAAATCCTAAAAGGCAAAGTAGACCTCCTGCAGGTTTGCTGGAAAAAAAGCTATTATTCTCAATCAATATAAAATGGGAACTTTGAGACCTACTGTATTCCTACAAACTGTTAAAGCAAATGATGTACATGCAATTCCTTTCCCAATCAATACTTTTCATTAAAAACCCAGAGTATTGTTGGAAGAAATTTCCCCAGTTTGTTCTCCAGCTGGGAAGCAGTCACCAAAGCTGAAAAAGAATTGACACGGAAGCGAGCTACCAAAAAGTGGGATTTTTTAATTCAGGAAGGCAAGAAGAGTAGTGACACAGCTTGAGTGTTCCTGGCTGGCAAGCAGATTGGGGCGGCAAATAAATGCCTTCTTATACTTGATTTTCCTTTGAAGCTCCTACAGTTTGATGGAATTATTTGTGTGCCTCTAGTTATAGTGATTGCCCTGAGTTCTGTCTTCCTGCCTTAATATCCTGTCCCTGGACCTTTGTCTTTCCTATCCTGGGGGTTAATCCTGTCAGGGAAGAGGAAAAAGAAGAGTTCTTGGTGAGTTATCTTTAGCTGGTTTTAAGTATTTTTGGGATCTGCTTTATGGTCAGGCTTTGTTATTTCTGTAACCTGCTTTTGATGGCTTTTGGCTGCTCTGAGTTTTCCTTTCAGCTTATGCTTTTGCTTTGGATTTGAATTTCTTAAAGGAGGAAGGGCTGTTTTAAGTCTTTTGGCACTGCTTTAGTGGTTCCTGGTACTGTCCTTTTGGGGTGTACTTCCCACAGTATGAAAGGAAATGTAGACAAATTTCAAAGTTCAAATAGCTATTTATTAGATAGTTTTCAATATATAACTATTCGTTTAGCAACCATTCAAAGTTACAATCACACTGGAAAAAAGAGATCCACAATTGGTCTTCATACTTACAACCACTGGAGTCACACAAAGAAAATATGGTCACTTGTCAATCAGCAAAGAATTTGCAACTTTTTCAGTTGTCTTCCGCCAAGCAAAATCAATGCGGGCACCCAGAAGTGCACAACAACCACGTGATTCGTTTAACTGGAGTGAATCACTTAACCATGATGATAAAAAAAAGAGTTGGAAAGATCCTGCATGAGTCACTTAACAACTGCCTGACTTAGCGATGGCAATTTCTGGTCCCCATTATAGTCTTAAAGCAAGGTCGACCTCTACCATTCAGCACTTCAGTATGGCGCAGTGTTCGATATTTGGACTATTTTTTGACCCTGGATATTTTTAGGAGTTACGAGTTTGAGATACTGTGCTAGTGTGTTAATTTTCACAAGGAAAAATGGAAACTTGAAGAGTATTTTCGATTTATGGAGAGATGAATAACAGGGTCATATGGTAATAGTCTGCTGGATAATTTTTCCTCCTTATATACTTCAGTGATGGTATGATTCATTATATGTCCCCTCAGGTCATCTTCATAATAAAGGCAACAGCAATTTTGGTTTTCAGTTCAGCTTTTGCAAGCAGAGTTCGTTTTGAAAATACACATTTAAAAAGTAGATCAGTGTGAATCAGACATCAGTTAGCTTTGCACTCACAGGCATACTATCTCTTTATTGTGCCACTCCGTCTCTAAGGCTACAGAAGGAATTTTGAAAATAAAGTACATTTTTCTCACTGAGCATGACGAATAAAATCCCCAGGAAAGCTTGTCTGAATATTTTATTTGAACTAATATCAAGGATAGAAACTGGCCGATGACACAGACAAAAGTGGCAAATGTAAAAGAGATATACTGGCCATTTTTAATCTCAAAATATGAAATGCTGAGTTCAGCTTTTAGTTTGATAGGATATGATACCCCTAACCATTACCTTCCCCGAGGATTTTATGCAGGAAATGTCAGGAAGGAATGAAATACCTATTTGAACTGAGATACACACACACACAAACACACACACACGCATACATATTTGAACAGGCATCTTATTTATGGTAGATATTGAACCCATAATTAAACAAGTTCGTATCTGGAAATTGAATTTCATGTGTAATTTTGGGAACACAATGGATTACTCAAATTCATACTCAAAAAAATGTTGTTTAATCAAAAAATGAACATTCAACTAACATTCAGCCAATGTGACTTACATTGGATAAAGGTGTTGCAATTGTAGATATTGCTGTGGTCACCAGTGGTGGGATTCATATTGTTTTTACTACTGGTTCTGTGGGCATGGCTTGGTGGGCATGACAGGAAAGGATACTGTAAAATCTCCAGTCACAAGTGGTATTTGCCAGTTCTCTGAACGACTCAACATTTCTGCTACCAGTTCTCCAGAACTGGTCAGAACCTGCTGAACTACCACCTCTGGTAGTCACCCTGTGAATAGAATATTGGAATGAATTAGTATGTTTGGGAGCAACGTAAAGTGTAGTTCTTGTGAAATGTTTTAATCTCCAGAATTCATAGGCCAAAGAACATGTGTGTTTTGAACAATACATTGTGTAAGATCCAATCTGGGTCAGTCATTGAAATCCAAGGTTTTTACTCTTCCGAACTTTCGGACTCGTGCTGGAGCCCATCCTCTGTACTGGAATATGTTTTGGGCTATTCTATGAATCATATTTAATGTGGTGCCTTCCTATTGGTTAATTGGTATGTTGATGGCCAGCGATCGGCTGTTATTTCCTTGTGCTGCCAAATCCTCAGTTTCAAAGTACCTGATAAATTGCTGGGTTCGTTCATTCCCCTGGCTATCTTTGTACCTGCATGACCAACAATCTTAGTAGCTGCGAAATTGAATATATGTCTTTGTTCATTGCAATGGGAAGCTACCAATGATTGGACCCAGATTGGATTTTGCAATATTATGTTGCAACATGTATATTTGCCTTTGTTCGTAATACATTTTGTTCTCACATTGACTGTAAGATCAGACATATTTATTTTGCAATTCATTTTATAGCCTCTCTCTGTTTCTTTACACTGAAGTACGGGTAGTCCTTGACTTATGTCCACAAGTGAGCCCAACATTTATGTTGCTAAAGTGAGAAATGCTAAAGTTTTGCCACATCTGCAACTTTTCTTGGGACATTTGTTAACTGAATCAATGCAGTGGTTAAATTAGTAACACAGTTGTGAAGTGAATCTGGTTTCAAGGTCTTTTCCCAAGGTCTCAAAAGATGTTGACCCCCTCTCCCTGGGGACACTGCAACCATCATAAATGTGAGTCAGTTTTTAAGCATCTGAATATAAATCACATGACCATGGGGATGCTGCAATAGTGATAAGTGTGAAAAAATAGCCATAAGTCACTTTTTTCAGTGCCACTGTAACTTCAGGCAGTCGCTAAATGTACTGTTGTAAGTACTATCTGTACTCCTTGTGTACCTATGTTGCCCACTGCATGTTTTATTTGTATATACATTTATCAGTTATATCAAAGGAGCCTTTAGAAGGAAGACTGCATTTTGTTGTCGTCTGCCAAACCGTTCCAAAATTTATCACAATACCTATGTACAAACCTTGGGCTAAGCTATATAAATCAGAAACTAGAGTTCACAGAACACTTCGAACCAAAACTAAGGTACATCATTATTTAACTTGGGTTCCCAAACTGTGCTCTGCAGTAACCTGGAGCAATGCAGTGACCTCACAAGGAGCTCTGCGGATTCGTGAATTACTAGTTTAAAGTAGTTCACAGTTTGGCCTAGGGACACTGTGAAATTGCTGAGGCAGTAAAGGTGATGTGATCTAAGAAAGCCTTGGGACCTCTGGCTTAATACGATGTGTCAACCAGTTCAAGTAAATCTTTCTGAAACTCCTTTCTGATTTACCCATTCCTCCCTCATCTTCAGGATCGAGTCTTCATTCCTTTACATTAATACTAAAATTGCTATTCTGTTGATTTCTTAGTGGTAAATCTTCCGAAACTCCGTGTCATGCCCCTGGTGGAGACTGACTCTGAGGGAGAGGAGGAACAGCTGAGTGGAAGTGTGGCTCCGGAGGTTGTGGAGGAGGCTGGGGAAGGACACAGGCCGGCTGAGCAGTCAGAGGAGGACCCAGGCCCATCCCCTCTCCATCCTAGGGCACGCAGGGAGGAGAGGGTAAGGGAGAGACGTGGTCTACTCAGGAGGAGAGGGCCTTGATCCTCTTCATGGGCTGCAGGTGTGAGAACTGAATAAGAGTTTGGACCTGCGTACTGGCAAACGCTGGAAACAAAGCGTGTTTTATTTTGGTCTGAAGTTATCCTGGTTGGCGTCCTTCCAACAGATTGTGCCTTGTTATCTCCTTGAATTTGGTAAATACTTCTCCTGTTCTGTTGTGGAAATTTCATCATTGTAGTTTGTTTGGTTTTTTATTTCACCTCTATCTACTCATTAAATTCAGACTGTATTGCTTTCTTTTGAAGATCATTTTTGAGTACATTTTATTTCCAGCTGAGTATTATTGAACAGTGGGGCCAACTTTAATGGAGGCATTAAAGGACATTTACACTTTGGATTTTGTTACGTTTGTGTTACACTGTGGGTCATCACACTCAATATAGGAAAAATAGGTGTGTACAAGGAGACCTTGGTGCTCTCTGAGCTTGGCTGTTTTCTTGCAGACATTTCATTACCCAACTAGGTAACATCATCAGGGTCCGAAGGGCATAGGGTTTGCTGTCTAGTTTATATACAGCTGGCTTGCCCTGTCAGTGTTGGTGGGAATGTTCTTAGTAGTATATTCCTTGAATATATCTGAATGAAATATAGTGTATTTCCATGCAGTGATTTACAGCTGGAGTCTTAACAAACTGGTATTATATTTTTTAGGAAATAGGCTGGAGCGGTGGTGATGCATTGGTGAGAATGCAGTGTAGGTAATCCTCAATTTACAACTGCAGCCGAGCCCAGAATTTCTGTTGCTAAATTGAGACATCTGTTTAGTGAGTTTTGCCCCATTTTACGATCTTTCTTGCCTCAGTTGTTAAGTGAATCACTGTAGTTGTTTGATGAATCTTGGTTCCCCATTGAATTTGCTTGTCAGAAGGTCACAAAAGGTGATCACATGACCCTGGAGCACTGCAACCATCATAAATATGAGTCAGTTGCCAAGCATCTGAATTTTGATCACATGACCATAGGGATGCTACAGTGGTCCTAAGTGCGAAAACTGGGCGTAAGTCTTTTTTTTTCAGTGCCATTGTAACTTTGAACAGTCACTGAATGGACTGGTATAAGTCAAGGACAATCAGTTTTGCTGGCTAACTCTGCCCACAGCCTGGAGTTTGATCCTGCTGAGGCTCATGGTCGACTCAGCCTCCCATCTTCTGAGGTGAGTAAAGTGAGGACCCAGATTTTGGGCGCATTATGCTGACATATAGACATACTAGCTGGTTATCCTTGCTTCACTACGAAACTATGTGATCGGGCTTAGTTTTTGGAGAGGAAAATAAGGGGAAAAAATCTGCTTCTGCCTACCAGCATCCATTGGTATTCATCTGGCCAGTGTGAGAGATTTGAGGGCTGTTTGGAAACAGAAACAGTATTTGCTGTGTGAGCAAGAAGGAGACAGCAAGGAGCCTGGGCATGGCTTAGCTCAGCTGTTCTGTACTAAAAGCTGGTTGCTGCTGTGAAACGGAAATGGAAACTCCTCTCCTCTGCTTATGTTTTGCATTTGGAACAAATTTCTTTTCAGGTGGGGAGGCAGGAAATAAAACTTCTTAGCATCAGAGCGTTTTAATAATAATATAGGAAATACTAATGCTCTGATGGTCATTTTGAAAAATCCTTTCTTAGCGAGTACCGAGAAACCAAGAGGAACATATGTGCCAAATTTCAAGTTTGTAAACTTTATGGTTCTGGAGATTTTGTGATGATGCGTGAGTAGTATTTCGCTTTTACTTTTTAGATTTTATATAGATATAGACAGAACTCTCAGTGCTGTAAAGTACTATGGAGCGGTTTATAAGTCTTAAGTGCAATTGCTATATGTCTTAATTGTATTTTTATAGCTGCAGTGGTTAAAGAAGGGTCTATGAGTCTGCATGCACAGTCTCACTCCCTCTCTCCCTCTCCCTCTCTCTCTCTCTCTCTCTCTCTATCTCTCTCCCTCTCCACCCCCCCTCTGTCTCTCTCTCTCACACACACACACACCCATATTAAAGAGAAAACTGTATAAGAAATTACAGATGTGTGATATAATGAACACTGGAACTTTTTTCTTTGAATAGTGCTGCTGTTTATCAAAGCCATCTTCCCCCAGCCATATGTCTTCCAGATGTTTACAGCTGATTGTGAGAAGCCTACTTTGATTCCCTAACAACCTGGAGTTGGAATTTTGACTCTTGGCTTCTCATTATTACCGTCCTTGAGAGACAAACCAAATATTTCCATTTGACTGCTGTGGAAAAAAAGAAACTACAAATAGAGCTTGAATGTTTTGATTAGTAGTTCCCACTGGGAGAAGGAACCAAGTAATCTATTCATAACAAGTCAAAAGTTCTGGATTTGGGTTTAACCTGACATTTAAATGGAGAGCTATACTAGAAACATTAGGCATGTGTAAAACTATGACAAAGATTTCTTGCTAATGCAGCATGCCATGATTTGTTTTAGAAGGAAAAGTGCCCTGTAAATGGAATAGTTGTTCATTCTTTCCAAGGACAAATGTGCATAATAGCTTTTTGATATGTTGGATATTAACATATTTTCAGTTGAGAAATTGGTTGCACTCTAAGATGTTTATAAAAAAAAAATTTGTGAGTTCTGCCAGGATTGTTGGCAGAAATAATTTCATTCATACACACACAGACACACACACAAAAAAACCTCCATGAAAATAATCGTGAAAATAATATCAGAAAAGTAAATTGCTTTTCATTCTGTTTGAGCTTGCAAAAATCATAAATAATCCATTTGAGCAAGTATCCTAAAAGTAAAATTTAAAACCTTTCTATTGAAATATAGCCTACTGTTTCTTTTGACTTAGAAAGAATAAAGTCATTACCTAATTTTAAAACAATATCAGATTAATTACCGACAATAAGTTAGTCATAGGAAATGTTGAAAACTTGCAATGCCTGTGTTTATGTATACCCTGGCTTTGTAAGATGCGTAATTGTGCTTATATGAGCCACAGTTGGCTTGGCTATATACAACACTAAATTATAAAATATGATTTGTAAATCATGATGGTGGAGTTTACAATATATTGACCACAAATAAACAGGCCATACATCACATTTTCGATGACTGTAATATGTGAAATCATGGGATTCATCAAGTCTGTTTGCACAACGACATTGCACCTGTATCAGTGGGAATTCATATTCAGATCCATTAACATGAAAGTTCACTGAAAGTTAATCTTTTTTAGCAATAGCAATAGCCCTTAGACTTATATACCACTTCACAGTACCTCTCTAAACCTTTCTAAGTGGTTTACTATTGCTCCTAACAATCGGAGTCCTGATTTTACTGACCTCTGAAGGATGGAAGACTGAGTCAATCTTCAGCTTGGTCAGAATCGAACTACAGAACTGCAGTCTGCTGGCAGTCAGCAGAAGTAACCTGCAGTACTGCATTCTAACCACTGCTCCACCACAGCTCATTTTAGCCCTATATATATAAATGGTTCATAGTATCTGTGAATCCAATGCATAAGTAAATGACTCAACTTACAACTTACAAGTTCTCAGCTTGTAAACAACCATTTGCTTAGTGACCGTTCAAAGTTACAATGGCCCTGGAAAAAGTAACTTATGACCATTTTTTATGCTTACGACCGTTGCAGCAATCCCGCCATCACATGATCAGAATTCGGACACTTGGCAGCTGGCATGTATCTATGATGGTTACAGTGTCCCTGGTCATGTGATCTCCTTTTGCAACCTTCTGACAAGCCAAAGTCAATGGGGAAGACAGATTCACTTCAACAACTGCAGGGATTCACTTAACAACTGTGACAAGAAAGGTCTTAAAATGGGGCAAAGCTCATTTAACAAACTCCCTTGCTTAGCAACAGAAATTTTGGACTCAGTTGTGGTTACAAGTTGATGATTACCTGGACTAATCCATAAAATTGGAAGGTTAAAAAAACACTTTTGGATATAGGAAATTACTGTTTTAATTATGGCCAAACAAAAGATTGTATCCAAATTTAGAGATTTGGGATGGTAAGAATGTAATATTCCTGCCTTCCCAATTTGACTTGTTGGTTATAGATTGTAAAAGAAGTCTGAATAGAAGAAATGTTTTCTGCCTGCTGTTTCTTAACCCTCTGGGTTTCTACATCATTTTCATAACGGTATGCCTGCTGGCATATAAGTGAACGCTAAACTTCATTTTTTTAACAGTTTCTGATCATTATTAATTCCTGGTTATGTTTATTGAATATTTATGCATGGAATACATTTGTGCATACTATTTATAGAATTTTTTTGGAAACAAAATGGGAGCATTTTGTAATTTCGATTTTTAAAAGTCATTTTGGTTTGGCTATGGCTTCAGTGATTTTTCGAATTGTAGCACCTGAAGGCCATGGACTGAGAAATATGCCCATCGGAGGTGGTATTCAGCAGGTTTTGACCAGTTCTGGAGAACTGGTAGCAGAAACTTTGAGTAGTTCAGAGAACCGGCAAATCCCACCTCTAACTGGCCCCGCCCCTATCTATTATCCGCCTCCCAAGTCCCAGCTGATCAGCTGGGTCTTCTTTGGTTGCCCTGCACAGGAGAATGGAGCTGGAAAGCAGGTTGGGGAGGGAATGGAGATTTTGCAGTATTCCTCCCCTGCCATGCCCACCAAGCCATGCCATGCCCACAGAACCAGTAGTAAAAAAAATTGAATCCCACCACTGAATTGCCCATCATAGCTTTTACTTGTGCCAATGTGATAATCAATTGAAAGAGAAACTATTAAAACTATCCCAGCTTATGAATTTCTTCTAGACATTTGTTGGACCATTGCGTATGATCTTTTAAAACTCTTTTTTTATGTTCTTACATCAATAACTTCTCACCTGAGAATATGTGGCTTAGAAAAAAGCTTTGATTAGATAGAAGACTTCTGCCTGTGGGAAGGAATTATTCAACCTGAACAGGCAAGACATAAATTCTGAGTGGATTGATAAAACATAAGCATAGTTAAACATTTGTAGATTCAGGTGGTATGTTCCTTATTCTGTTCCTTTGGAAGTCTTAAGGATTAAGAATGCTAATTTGGAATTTGATTAATGGTTAATAGTGACAGTAATTTATATCTAACCAGGAGACAGGATGCAAAGAAAAAATGAAGAGAACATACTTTCCTGAGTGAAAGAACTTGAAGGAAGCATGTGTTCTATCTTCTGACTCATGCCCAGTCTTTTTACCATTTTTTTTAATCAGTAGCAAAGTTTTCTGGACTAAGAAGCTTAACGTGGTTGGCCCTAGCTTGAAGTTGGATAGGTAGAGCAGTGGATTAGGGAATACCAGAGCTGCAGGCTAGCCTGTGACCTTCAAAAAAAATTTAAGAAACAAAAATTAGTTTTTTTATTACTGCAAAGAAAAATTATGCTTTTAGATCCATGTAGTCCGTAGAACAGGGGTGTCAAACTCGATTTCATGGAGGGCCACATCAGTGTTGTGTTTGACCTTGAGGGGAGCAGGGGGCACAGTGAGGAAGTGTGGCCAGCTCCACGTCATTTGTCTTGGGGGTACCTGTTGGCATGAGTGCTCTGCCAAAGAAAATGGGCTTCCAAGCTCCATTTTTGTCTATGATAGTGAAAGCCTTTTGCTGGCAGGGACTCCGCAGGCTTGTCCTTCGCTGTCTCCATGGACCAGATGTAAGCACCTCACAGGCCAGATCCAACCTGCGGGCCTTGAGTTTGACACCCCTGTTCTAGAAATTGAGGTGAACTCAAGGTCATTGTTACCTTGTCTTACTCTAATTTAAGGGTTTTCAAATGTGACAGCTTTAAGATTTGTGGACTTCAACTCCCAGAATTCCTCCTCCAATCATGTTAGCTCAGGAATTCTGGGAGTTGAAGTCAACAAGTCTTAAACTTGCCAAGTTTGAAGACCCTTGCTCTCATTATTACTCATCTATACTGCTTCTTTGGGTCTTGATTGTCTCTGAATTGCATATATTTATATATTTCTTTCTTTATCTATCTATCTATCTATCTATCTATCTATCTATCTATCTATCTATCTATCTATCTATTTATCTCAAACCAACTAAGTTTAAAATTCACTAATGCAAAGGAACAGAGAAGCACAAAAGAACATTTTTATGTGTATAAAACTTTAATTTATCCAAAGGCACAAAAAGGCAAATAACCTTATCGAGAGAGAGTTACTCAGTGGGAGAACTGTGAATTTCCAAAGATTTCTTTTTGCTCCTTCCCTTCCAGCCACATTTTTGGTGGGTTAAAAAAGGCTGAAAAGATTTAGACGAGTCATTCTGATTGGAAGCAAATTGGAAACTCATAAAGACTGAGCAGAATCGTAATCACATACTCCGCAGAATAGTTCTTTAGAAATGTAGGTAAGTTTGGAAGGCATGATGGAAATGCAGACTGATGAAGTCATTCTTATACACTGGCAAAAAATCCGTCAAAATCTTAGGTCACTAAACATTCCGATTATGATGGATTAAGTTATTCAAATGAAGATATAGGGAGGATGTTTTATCATTTCAGCTTCAGACACACAGATAAAAATCACTTGAAGCAAGCTAAAGGCTAACAATATGGTTGAGCAAACATAATTCCCTCGAAGTTGCTGAAACTTTAGATAATAAGTATGTGGCTAGTCCTGTAACTAAACAGAGAAAACAAATTGACACTTGCTCTTTGCCCCAATCTTTTTTATTCTGTTTTAGTTTTGTGCTTTTTTTAGAACTTTATAGTTTTAGCAATAATATCAATTAGTATTTATTACTAATAATAGCTATATTAGTAATTTGTATATAAAGGTAAAGGTTCCTCTCGCATATATGTGCTGGTTATTTCTGGCTCCAGGGGGCGGTGTTCATCTCCATTACAAAACCAAAGAGCCAATGCTGTCCAGAGACGTCTCCGTGGTCATGTGGCCAGCATGACTAAATGCTGAAGGCGCATGAAACGCGGTTACCTTCCCACCAAAGTTGTCCCTATTTTTCTACTTGCATTTTTACATGCTTTCGAACTGCTAGGTTGGCAGAAGCTGGGACAAGTAACGGGACCTCACTCTGTTACACAGCACTAGAGATTCGAACCACCGAAATGCCAACCTTTCTGATCGACAAACTCAGCGTCTTAGCCACTGAGCCACTGCGTCCTTTGTATGTACAGATAGTCTTCGACTTACAGCCACAATTGAGCCCAAAGTTTCTGTCACTAGGCAAAATATTTGTTACGTGAAATTTTGTCCCATTTTACAGTTTTCTTAACACAGTTGTTAACTGAATCACTGCCCTTGTTCAATTAGTAACAGGTTTGTGATGTGAATCTGGCTTCCCCATTGACTTTGCTTGTGAGAAGGTCTCAAAAGGGGACCACATGATCCTGGAAACACCACAACCATCATAAATATGAGCCAGTTGCCAAGCATCCGAATTTTGATCACATGACCATGGGGATGCTGCAATGGTTGTAAGTGTGAAAAACAGTCATAAGTCCCTTTTTGCAATGCCGCTATATCTTTGAATGGTCACTAAATGAACTGTTGTAAGATGAGGGCCACCAGTATTAGCAAGTATGTATGTATGTATGTATTTATTTATTTATTTATTTATAGAATGATGTATTATTGTGGCAGTGCTGGATTGATATAATGTAACATAGAAGAGGGGTGTCAAACTCAATTTCATTGAGGGTTCACATCAGTTCACATCAGAACTGTGGTTGACTTCGGGCTGGGTGAGTGTGGCCTATTGGGTGGGCTTGGCCAGCTTGACGCCACTTTCTAAACTGCGAGCATGTTTCCTCTTTGCCTTGGGTAGACCGGATTGAAGTGACATGGGTAGACCGGCCTGACTCCGCGGGCTGGATCCGACTGCATCATGGGCGGTATCTGGCCTTCAGGCCTTGAGTTTGACACCCCTGATGTAGAATAAGGATTCTGTTGTGCAAATTGGGAAAGAAATGTAAAGATTTATGATCTTGCTAGCAAAGGTAGTTTTCTGAGCAGAGTTGGAAGAAGAATGAAGGGAGAAATGTTTGTAGTAGATTGAATCACAAGAGAAGAGAATTACAAGATGTTACCCATTAAAATAAGAGTAAACTCAATTTCTTTTCATTGTACAGTAAGTCCTTGACTCACAACAGTTCATTTAATGACCATTTGAAGTGACAACAGCACTGAAAAAAGTGACTTAGGACCATTCTTCATACTTAGGACTGGGGATCTGTTAAGGAAATCTGTTAAGGGAAGATCCAGATTCACTTAACAACCAAGTTACTAACTTAACATCTGTAGTGTTTTACTTAACAGCTGTGGCATAAAAGGTCATAAAATGGGGCGATTTCACTTAGCAAGTATCTCACTTAGCAACAGAAATTTTGGGCTCAGTTGTGGTTATACGTTGAGGACTACCTGTATAAATTACATAAATTACACAAGCATTATCTTTGGGTATTCAACACCTGCCAATCAGAATTACAGTTTTTTATGTGTACTGCTTGTGTGCCAAATTACTCTTGTAGTGATCGTGTGCCAAATTTATCTGATTTTCTCTGTAGTTCCAGAAGTAAAACAACACAAGCTGGGCCTGCACATTCAATTAAACAATAATCTGGGCAATGTGATTTTGATTAACCATTGTAGTTTACAGTCCAGATCATGATTAAGCATTGATTGGTTAATAAATTTGTTGACCGTACAGTAATTTGTTAACCTAGTCACAACTGAGGCTAAACATAACCTTGTGCTATAAACATGTTCTACTTGGTGTTGCCTTTGAAAACTGCTTAGAAACTTATATAGCCATAAGACATTATGTCCAATAATGTTACTCAAAATAAATAATTTTTTTTTAAATGCAATTAAAACAGGACATCTTCCTATTAACTCATCACTCATCACACAGCTCCATGGCTGCCAGTGTTTATTTTTTACACAATTTGCATGAATGTTTTGTATAGCTGCAGAATAATTTGGTGAAATATCTTCATTAAAGTCAGATAAAATTCTCTGGTTGGCGGGATCCGAACTAAATCCTTAAGCATTAAGGATTTGGGATTTTTAAAATTTATTTATTAGATATACAGGTAGCCTTTGACTTTTCTTGCCACAGTCGTTATGCGAATCACTGCAGTTGTTAAGTAAGTAACAGAGTTGTTAAGTGAATCTGGCTTCCCCATTGCCTTTGCTTGTCACAGTAAGTGATCATATGATATCCACATTTTGATCATGTGATGCTGGGGATACTGCAATGTTTGTAAATGTGAAAGACAGTCCAAATTCCCTTTTTTTAAGGGCCATTGTAACTTCGAATGGTCACTAAATAGATGGCTGAAAATCGAAGACCACCAGTATACCTGTTTTTTTTCCCCTTCAAGAATTCAAGCCAATATCTTCCTACTTACCTATCTACCTTACTTACCTGCCACAGTTCTTCTAGCTCCCCAATCTCCAATAACCCTATGGGGGGATAGTGGGGCCATGAGACAGTAAGTGGCCTGAACTGGTCTCAGTTCTTTTCGGAAGTAGTCCTGTGCCTGAGTCTCTGTTCATACTGCACTGGATTATTTTGCTGTATAAGACCTCTTTTGTTGCTGCTAAGTCTTGAAATGAAACTTTCAATTCTTAATGAATAATTCTACATGCATTGGATGTGGTTGCATTCAGTTTTTCTTTTGATTTTGGAAATATTTTTAATATTTCCATGAAAACTGTTTTCCTTTGGCACTGAGGGACATTTTAGAATAGAGTAGAATAACAGAGTTGGAAGGGACCTTGGAGGTCTTCTAGCCCAACCCCATGCTTAGGCAAGAAACTCTACACCACTTCAGGCAAATGGTTATTCAATCTCTTCTTTAAAACTTCCAGTGTTGGAGCATTTACAATTTCTGGAGGCAAGTCATTCTCCTGATTAATTGTTCTAACTGTTGGAAATTTCTCCCTCGTTCTAAGTTGCTTCTCTCCTTGATTAGTTTCCTTTGCCTCTTATCCTACCCTCAGGTGCTTTGGAGAATACTTGACTCTTTCTTCTTTGGGCCAGCCCCTGAGATATTGGAAGACTGCTATTATGTCACCCTTAGTCCCTCTTTCCATTAAACTAAACATATCCAATTCCTGCAACTGTTCTTCGTGTGTTTTAGCCTCCAGTCCCCTAATCTTCTTCATTGCCCTTCTCTGCATTCTTTCTAGAGTTTCAACATCTTTTTTACATCATGGTTCCCAAAACTGGATGTAGTATTCCAAGTGTGGCCTTAGCAAGGTATTATAAAGTAGTATTAACACTTCACATGATCTGATCACTTCACATGATCTTGATTCGTTTATGCAGCCTATTTTAATTGGGAGTATTTTCATTGTAAACTACCCAGAGTCACATATGTGAGATGGCTATTAGTTGAATAAAAAAAGTTTACAAGTACTGTCAAATAATAGTAGTATGCTGTATATAATGAAAAACGAGTAGAATTTTTTTGCAGCTTTTTGTAGATTTCATGATGACGCTGTTGTCAACTCCGCCATATGGGAAGTGTTCAACCATTATATATAATTTATTTAAAATTTCTACTGTGTATTTTATTTTGGGAGAAATCTCTTGTTGATAAATTAAGTGGAATATGTTAAATCTAAATTCTGAATGTTGGAGGCATATAACATTGCTAAAGCCCATGTCACACTGCCCAACGGATGCAAAAAGGACACAGCGGACGAGCAAAATGTTCCATCCATCGTTATCCGCTCTCAAAAGGGGCAAAAATTTGCATAACCGGAGCGGATAACACGGACGCGGGTTCACTAGGAACCCAAACCAAAGGAGCTGCTGAAAGGCGGTCAAATCTTAAGGAAAGCCAAGGCTACAAGCAGGCCAGGCACCTGTAATAAAAGGCTGGGCCTCAGCTGCAGCCAAACGTTCCTGTTACTGACTGAGTAGTTTAATAAAGTAGCCCTTTTTGCGTTGTTGGAACCCGGTCTACCCGTGTGTTTTCCGAACATAAACAACTGGCGACGAAGGTTGGGATCGGTCCTTAGATGAATAATAACAAAACAAACGAACGCGAACCTGCACGCGAAAAAAAGAAAAAAATGGTTACTAAGAGCCCAGACGCCAAGCAGGAAAGAACATGCCTAGGGAAACAAGCACCGGCCCGCACCCTATCAAATCCTAACGAAAGAGGGATTGGGAGTCATATACAGATCGCTTCCAATGTATCTGATGAGAGCAGTGAAATGTAGAAGACATTCTCGAGCCACAACGAGCGATGCCGCTCGTTTCCTAACTCCACTGCCGGAACCAACGGTGTATCAAGATGGCAAAGGCCCTTCGGAAGCCCCGAGACTTAAACAACTGAAGTGGGCCCAGAATTGCAAAGAATTCTCAAGCACAACTATCGCTCCTGGTGGTGGTCAAATCTAATAAGCGACACAGAATTTTAAACCCGAGACCGAGAGAGGGAGAAAGAACGTCGACCATTTCTTAGCTGCTTTGAAGGCAAAATAAGGGAGTAGAGTATGTGATTTCAACTGAACATTCGGATGAAGCGATGACCGGATTCGCGTGGTGTTGGGGCTAAGAGACCCCTAATGCACAGAGTAAAATTACTCAAACAGCCCAACATCACCTGTGACAGAAGCCATTCGCGGAAGACCAACGGACGCGAAGCGCCGAAACAGAAATCGGCGGTCTACCATGAAGAAGAAATGAAACACAACAAGCGGAGAAACAACCACCAGTCCAAAGACAGGAAAGCAGTCCTACCCACACTCACCACTACCGAAGAGTCGGGAGAGCAACTCGAATGTCGATGCGAAAGAAGACGACGAGTCCATCCGTCTTATTTCGCAGGAGACTAAAAAAAGAGCGCGAAAGAAGGAATTAGGCGGGAATGCACCGGCTGCGGAGGAAACCAATGCCGAGAACAGATGCAGATTATCTTGACGCTTCTGCAGGCATTGCAAGAAACGAGAGCATATCGAAAAGGATCCTGCAAAACAAGAAAAAGCTATAGCCTAGAGACGCCGAAAATTCCCCAATACAAGCTTGAGCCTAAACGAGACTGAAGAGATAAGTGGGCCAACAAGGCAAGAAGCGACAATACACACACCTAAACTGGTCACTATAGAAGAGCGCTCAGACGGAAAGTGGGAGATAGAGTTAAAGTTCCTGGTAAATCAAGGGAAGCCTTGCAAGATCGGAGGTGGACTCGGTGGTCCTTCGTTTCATATAGGTATCAGATGGGACACAACATAAAACAAGCTATCGTCACAGACATCCAAAAACCGCGAAAAGAAATTACAAAAGGCAACCTCTAAATCCTCAAAAGACTACACAGGGAAACCGAAATCCCTGTAGTCGGCATGGGACATTTTCGGGTCAAGCCTATAAACACACATCAAATTGCATGCCGCTGAAACCAATTAGTCCGACCGAAACAGACCGAGCACTCCTGGAGCACTCGAATGGTTCGCGCCATTGCGAGGCATCGAAGATGACTGGGAATCGAGATCTGAGTGACTACACACGGCTGGAAGAGACCTGGATTCCGTGACATTCCAGGAGTTTTTGAGGCCAATCACTGATGGAAGTATCGGAGAAATCTCCATTTTCTTTTAGTCTACGACCCCCCAATGCCCCACGAAAGATGAAAAGGCCCAGGCGAGATTCCCTTATTGCATAAAGGAAAAGATAGGGAAGAACAGTTAGACAAACTATAAATAGCCCCAGGGGTGCTGGAACCTGTGGACACATGCCAAGTGGGAACGCCTATTTGTCACAACACCATAAAACCTGACGGGTCCATTAGAATCTGGTGGTACTATAAGAGCTAACCTTGACCACACGCTTTCACCAAGCGCATACCGGGTGGCCAGTAGTCCTAGCATTGCTTCACTCTCTGCGAAAGGGCCAAAGTTTATTGCCTAAAACTCGACTTGGCGACAAGACATCTCATCGAACAACTCCGGGTGGACCCAGAAACAGCAGAAGCGACAGACTAATAGTCACCGATAAGGTGCGCATTCAAAATTGGTTTTTCTGCAACCGAACTCTACCAAATATTGGAGTAAGTTGCCCCCAGGCGTTTTTCCCAGAGTTTATGGAACGCCATCCTAGAATGGCATACCGAGTCGTTCCGTAACTATTTCCGACGACGTACCTTGTCTCTCGGCCAGAGAGCCGAACTCAATTTCAAGAAACAGACTCTAAAGAAGTAGTTAACAAAATTAGGGAAATCTTGGCCTCAAGTAAAAAAGAGAAAGTGCCTGCTAATAAGCTAATTAGCTGTGATTCCTGGGTCTATTACAACTAGACGGAGAAGGGTATACCACCCACAGACAAAAAGTTAACGAGCCCATCACGAGGAAGCACCTGAACCAAGAAACAAAACCGATCTACAAGCATTTTTTAGCGACTAATTTTAATTTTCGTTTTATTGTGTTCTCTGCCAAACAAGGCCACTTAGCAGAACCGTTCGCAACCGTCTGTTGACATAGAAGGCAAATGTGGACTTGGGGTACATAGAATAGACAAGGCCTTCCAAAATATTAACAGCTTGCTAACACTCAAAAAACGTTCTCATCCAATTAGAACACACTGCCATTAAGAGTGACCTTGCGACGCCTTCAGCATACGGAGTAGGTGCCAATCCTGAGCACCAACTTTCCTGATGGCAGAGAACCGACGTCAGCATATTATTCTAGGACTCTTATCCAAAAACGAGCGAAATTACATGCCAACTGGACAGGGAAGCCCTAGCAATGTCGCTGCAGTTAAACTTCTACGAGTAACTTATACCGGGCGGACTTTCCAAATCATTAACGGATCACAAACCGTTAATGGGATTTTTGCGGGAACAAGCAACGCTCTTCAATTACTGGGTCCCCAAGATATGAACGTAGATGGTCGGCCAAGTTAACCTAGGCAGCCTATTCCTAACACTCTGAACATCGCCCAGGGAAAACAAATTTTCCGATGTGGACGCTTTGAGCGAGCACCTTACAGGCAACCTGGATGAAGACACACGAAGCGGACACCAGCGATGATCACACTACAATTATGAGATCTGCCCCGATCTTACCCATTTCAGCAGCTATGAGTGTTCGCCAGAGCCACCGCGAAAGGAACTCATTGACTGCCCCTCTTGTTACGCTGGGTAGGTAAGAAGGCTGGCCGGAGGAACCAAAAACTGAAGCTTTAAACCTTTTCCGGATCCAGACAGACTGAACTTTCCGCTCTCAAAAAGGGGTGTTTGTTGTGGGGGTGATCGGTGTGGTGGCATGTCCGACCAATCAACTCCAAGGGTAACTTTAGGTTGTAACAATGAAGGGCACCGGGTAATAGTTTAAGATGAAAAGCCTGCCAGAAGCTGTTATGTGTTGTGGCACCTGGTATTGCATAAGGACATAGAAGTATTGGAGTAAACTCGTGCACCAAATGCTCAGGGATTAGGATCCGTCCCTACACCAAAAAGCACCCGTTAAGGATGCGGACAACCCCCTCGGGACCTTTCGGTCAAGAATTCACTGCTCGCGTACCTACACCGCGGCACCTACCTTTCTTGATTGTCGTTGATGCCTGCTCTAATTGGGCTTGAAGTAAAGTATGCGCATCAACGACAACAGAAACTGTAAATTAAAAAACTGCGCAACCCTTTTTGCCATCCCATGTCTATTCCGGACGTTCTTGTCTGCTCCGATAATGGACCACAGTTCTACACCAGCATACATATTTTGAAGCATATACCTAGCCTTCCCTAAAGGCATAAAGACATGCCCTAACCCGCGCCGGCCCACCCCGGCTGTTCGCACGAGCTATAGGGTCTGAGGGAATGGTCGGTCTAAGGAAGGATTTTTAGAAAGTAATTGGACGCCCGAGAGAGATGTGTCCAACAGAAAAGATAAACTCGTTTTGCTCACCTTCAGCAGCATAAACGCCAGTACCGTTAACCATAAGCATCCCAGCAGAATTACTATAGTGGGGCGTAAGTATAAGAGATCCCACACCTTGATAGTTACACCCAAATATCCTTACTCCAGTAAAACCCCCTGACATCCTCTACGTAGGTTATAGCCAATTCGATAAAGGCGATTTGGTTAATACGCCTAAAAATTTTCACAGGGGAACCGTTGATGAGCTACCAAGGACAGATTAACTCTTAAATCACAGGCCCAAATCTACCGTTTTACAGCATTAGAGCGTATGAGCAGGGGAATGGAAGCGGCAAACAATAGACCAGCTCCGCTCCCGAATCATCATAGATAAGAACCTACAGATCATACACTATTCGCACGACAAAACCAGACGAATTAGGCTAAACCAAGGTGGGGGGGAAAGGCAGAAGTAAATAAAGAACTTTTTTAAAACCAATAAACCAATGAAAGCATCATAATTCAAAACGACGCAATACAAAGATCTCCATGTTTGGAGAGACTTAGCTGAAAGAGCCCATACGAAAGGGGCCGCAAGGCCAGCTTCGATCCTGTCCCAGAAGAAACAGGAGAAGGGAGCAGCAAAACTGCCGGACACTAAGCCACTCAAAAGGGTGGCGGTAAAATGGAACATGAACTAACCCTTCAGACGGTCCAGGGAGGAGAAGACGGAAAACACAGCGAGCCCCATCTCGAACCCGGTTCAAGTCTTCCGCTCCAAAAAGAACCGCGCAGGTCCAGTGAGTCCCGGAAAAGCCACCTTACTCTGCGAGACTACGTCACCACGTAGGACTGAACTAAGAGGGGAGGGGTGTTCTATATGTAAATGGGTGAACTCCAAATCTACAAATCTGATTGGCCAAAAACTAAGCATTGGATTGGTTCACTAGGAACCAATCCAAAGAGCTTGCTGAAAGGCGGCAAATTTAAGGAAATGCCAAAGGCTACAAAGCAGGCAGGCCCAGCCTGTATAAAAGGCTGACACTCGGCTGCAGCCAACTGTTCCTGTTACCTGACTGAGTGTAAATAAAGCCTTTTGTTTGTTGGAACCCGGTCTAACCTCGTGGTGTTTCCAAACAAAACACATGACCCAGGACACTACAACTGTCATAGCTTAGCCTGTTTCCCTGAAAATACAACCTACCCTAAAAGCAAATCCTAGCTTGAGTTTTGCTTCAAATATAAGCCCTACCCCCAAAATAAGCCCTAATTACAATCCCGCCCACTCCAGAGTGGCACGGGTAAAAATTAAGCTAGGGTGGGGATGGCTGGGTGAAGCTGCCCTAACTACTTACCTTTGGCCAGTTTGTAGCCAGGTCTCGCACACCCCGACACCTGCCTTGCTTGCCCATTTCTTCTTCAGCCGGCAAGGCTTTCCTGAAGGCCTCCATAGTTGATAACGAACCTCTGGATTGTCCGGGAGCTTGTTATTGCCTGCAGACGCCTTCAGAAAAGCCTTGCCAGCTGCAGAAGAAGTTCTGAAGGCTCTGACAGCAAAGAGGTGCTATTCTATATACAGAACAGAAGGAACTTGTGTTCTGAAAGGTTATTGGGCAATTTCTATTATGGCTGAGGGCTAATTCTACCTTTGTTCAGATCTTGCTGCAGGGATTTTTTTTGCCTATGAATAGAGCTAGCTATCTCTCTATCTCTTAAGTGCTGGCGTCTGCTGTGGGGTATTAAGGAAGGTAGAGGCTGCTTTCCAAGAGCATGTTTCTGCATTTCTCATCCAGGAAAATATAATATTCTGCCTTTTTAATATTTCTCAAAATGTTTCATTCTTCTGGGAGAGGCGTGGGTGCTCACTTTCTTCAGTAAGTTTATTTTACTTCTCAGACTCAAACTGTGTGAAAGATGCCACCTACATTGGCCCAGGGCAGGGATCACATCTTCTCTTGAAGAGAAAAGGGGGGAAATTCTCTAAGCAGGCTGGCTTCATATGGTTATGTACCTTCCATATGGAATCCTATCCAAGACAAATTGATGTGAGGTTACTCAAAAGTAATTTTAACGCATTTCAGTCACACAAAAAGTAGCTTTAAACTGATTTAAGAGAACTTAAATGCAAAGTTTCCAGTAGGTCAGTTTGAATGCAATGATATCCAGTTTGAGAATAGGATAGGATAGGATAGGGTAAGGGAGGGAAGGGGAGGAGGGGAGAGGAGAGAAGACAAGACAAGAGAAGACAAGAGAAGACAAGAGAAGAAAAAGCTACCGGGAAAGCAACAGTAGTTTCGATGGATTAGAATTAGAATTATTAGAATTAGATATGGGATGGGATGGGACGGGACAGAATAGGGTATGGAATAGAATAGAATAAGATAAGATGTAGAGAGGAGCATGGGTCCCCAACCCCTGGGCTGCAAGCCACTACTGGACTGCTGCTTGTTCAAAACCAGGCCGCAGGAGAAATGGGCAAGTGCTCACACATGAAGTTCCACTCATGCTAGCATTGGGCAAGCACATTCACATGTACAAAGCATTAAAATTGCACTTGCGCAAGTGAAGCTAAATATGTATGCACAAGCACCTTCCACTTGCACAGGAATGCAAGCACCCTCTTGCTCACATGTGAAGCTCTGTTTGTGTGAGTGGAGGGCATTTGTACTTACACACATAGCTTCACTTGCGCCTGCCACTCAAATCCCCACCCCCTACGAGCTGGGCCAGGCTGTCAAGCTGGAAAAGTTGGGGACCTTTGGAGTAAAGTAAGTAGAGTAGAGTAGAATAGAATAGAGCAGAATAGCATAGGGAACAGTAGAGTAGAGCAGAATAGCATAGAGCTCTCCTCTCCTCTCCTCTCCTCTCCTCTCCTCTCCTCAATAGCGAAGTGTAGACTAGTTTTCAAAAATATACCAAAATGGCAAAAAAAAAGAAGAAATACAGCAAATAACTGAATGAATCTACCATGGTGGGATTTCTACTTTAGGTGGGAAAATTGCTGGAGAAATTTTAAGATGCACAGATGCTAGTAGAGAGGTAGTATGTAGAAGCAAAAGGTCCCCGACAACAGATCATGTTGTCATAATGAAAACAACGTGACTTATTTCTGCCCTTAATGATTTGTGTCATTAAAAATCCCATTTGCGTGATGATGTCATCACACCTATCACTTGGACATTGATTTGTTCCATGGCTACAATGGTTATGTGACTGGTTTAAAAAAAGTGAACATTTATTGAAAGAAGCCAAAATGGCACTGCATAAGAACATGCTTCTGCTCACTTTGCTACAAAAAGAGAGAGAGAGTTGGTATGACAGAAAAGAGAAATTAAATGCACTAGGAAGGTGGCACGTCTAAGCAAAGGAGATCCAGTCAAGAAAGAATGGATGGTAAATAGTGTGGATTGAAAAGGAAAAGTGAGTGTCTGGTATGAGAAGTCCAGGAGTGGGCTTCAAAAACTTTAGCAAGAGGTTTTCTGCAGGGGTGGGATTTAAATTTTTTAACAACCAGTTCTGTGGGTGTGTCTTAGCTGGTGGGTGTGGCTTGGTGGTCATGTGACTGGGTGGGCATGGCCAACTCAATATCACTCACATCAAGGCACACATCTCCTTGCCTGGCCTCTCATGACTGTGGGGAAGCTGCAACAGTTGTAAGTGTGAAAAATGGTCATAAGTCACTTTTTTCAGTGCCATTGTAACTTTGAGTGGTTGCTCCACACAAGCAAAGTACCAGCAAAGGAGAGGAAAAAAACTCCAGAGAACTTCCTGAGACAGGAAGTCTAGTCCTGTCAAGAATGTAATCAGGGTTAATGGAGAAGCAGTTTCTGTAAGCAACACCAGAATGTTTCCTTCCTGCCTTCCTTACAGGATTAGCCCAGTAATTTCTTCTAACAACCGGTTCTCTGAACTGTTAACAAGTCAACAATGTTAACAACCATTCTAGCGAATTGGTACGAACTGATAGAATCCCACCCCTGGTTTTCTGCCTGGGTAAGGGTAAAACAAGGTTGCTGGGTATGGGGAAACATGGAAGGCATGGCTTAGTTGGCCTCCTGAATCATGATGGGGGGGTTGCTCTCCCCAGGCTCCAGAGGTTTTCCTCGAGTTTCTGGGAAGGCGCAAATGGCCTCCCCAGGTTACAGAGGCTCTCTGGAAGCTGGAAACAGGCCCATTTCTGGCCTTCCTGAACTTCTGGGAGGCCCATTTTTCACCCTCCCTGAGCCTTCATGAATGCCCTGCACTTACCTGCATCCAAAAGGGGCTGTGTGGGGACTCCTAGGAGGGGAGGGGAGGGGAGAGTTGGGCGGGACCAGACAGGAGTTGGATTTGGTGTTCTCCAAATTGCATAGAATCGTAGCTAGGGAATCTCCCAAATCCCTGTGAACCCCCAGCAGCCCTACCCCCTGGAGAAATCCTTTGAGTTGGTTTTGTCATATATAGGCGGAATTACCAAACACAGACAGGATGGGGAAAATAATCCATTTAAGAGAAAGGAAAGTCTGAGAAAAATGAGCAGGGAAAATTGTTGAGATTCTTGAAAAAAGAGAAATGAGTCAGCACATTTGGCTGCTTCACAGATCACCCCTAACTTCAGATCATGCACAGAGCATCATCAGCAATGCTACTTCCTTATCTCTACAACTGCGGAGCCTGGTTTCACCCTCCCCCCCCCAAAAAAAAAGGAAAGAAGAAATTCCCTGTTTTTCTTCAAGGTTTTGCATTGATGTTTTCTGAGGTTTTTTTCTCTGTTGCTGCACCAAATAATACAGGGATTTATTTACGAGAGTTTGGGAGAGGGCGGTGAGGAAGGAGAAAGAGGAAAAGATAGCAGGAAGAGGAGGAAAGGAAGGAAGGAAAGAAGAAAGGAAAGAGGGAAGGAAAGTAGAGTATAAAGTAGGATAGAAAGTAGAAAGTAGGGTAGAAAGTTAGCACCTATCCCTCTCCTATAAGAATGAAATATTTTAGGAAATATTAAAAAGACAGAATATATATTTTCCTAAAGGGAGAAATATGCTCTTGGAGACAGAAAGCATCCCCACCTTTCTGAATAGTCCTCAGCAGATGTCAGCACTTAAAAGATAAAGAGATATAGCTCTATTCATAGGCAAAAATTCCCTGTAGCAAGGTCTGAACAAAGGTAGGATTAGCCCTCAGCCACAGTAGAAACTGCCCAACAAGCCCCTTCATTACATTAGTCAAACTTCAATCAAACTTAGCTCAGACAAACTCCTAGGATTTGTATATGGCCCCATGGGAGTCTGACAACAGCCAACAGAATACATGTTCTTGCGCAGGAACAGGAAGTTCAAGTGCAAAGCCCAAGAGAAGGTATAAATACCCCCCCACTTTCAATTCCATGTGGTCAGCTACCCAGAACCACATGTGGTTCTGCTTCATCATTAAACCATCTTTTGAATCAGCCTCCATGTTTCCATTGTCTTTCTCCCGGCTTTACACTGAAACAGATGGATATTTTTTCTCACGGAAGGAGGGAAGGAAGGGAGGGAGGAAGGGAGGAAGGAAGGAAGGGGAAAGAGAGAGAAAGAGAAAAAAAAAAGAGAGAGAGAGAGAATGAGAATTATTTCCCTCAAGGAATGGTAAGCTTCCTTCTACTGGATATCTTCTGCTGTAAATGCAAAGCCATGTATCAGAGAGGTTTTAATTTAGATTTGCTTTGGCCTTAATGATCTTAATGGCTCATTTTGTATAAAACAGGAGACCAAGCCAAGAAAAGAAAACTTGCATGTGCAAAAAATAACACTTGAAGTCTTAATGATTAGCATAAAATGACAGCCTTTCATAACATCTCCCAGAGATAGACAGTGCAGTTGAGACGGCCAGCGGCATCAATAGGCCTTTGCTCTTTTTTAAATGAGATTTTGACAACAAAACTAATAACCACAGTAAAAGCTTGCAGTTGAGCAACCAAGTTTACTGTTGAAAGTATTACAATTGTTTTCTGTCTGTTAAGTTATAGCTAAAAACATTCAGCTTTCAAGTTAATAAGCACTTAAAGCAAAGATTGGAAACAAATATGTCATATTTGATTATGAGGTGATTGATATCTATATCATAATCAAAAGATTGTGGCTGACTTTGAGTCTGTCACTCTCCCTTAGGCCAACTCACCTCCCTGTTGTAGAGAAAATAAGAGGAGGAAAGATTACTAGCTATGTTCGCTACCTTAAATTATAAAGATAATAAAGGTGAAAATATAAACAAATAAACGCTCATAGTAAGATGGATGTGGTCTATTTCTATTTGAAGGTGAGATTGCCGTTCCTTCTCCACAAGAAAGTCCATTACATACAATAACCTCTTTGATTCTTCTTATTTTGGCTTTTGAAAATTTCAGTGTCGTACCTCACCAAAAGGTGTTAAGGATGTTGTAGGTACTTCAGGTACTCTAATGGTTTCTCTTAAAATCATTTATCTGGATATGTAAAAGTCATGTCAAAATCACTGTATGTATCCAACAGTACAACACCACTGTGGCCCCTTGCACTGTCTACAGCCCGAGTACATATATTATATTATATTAAATCATTTCTCACTTAGGCTAGAGATGGTATTCAGCAGGTTCTGGCCAGTTCTGGAGAACTGGTAGTGGAAATTTTGAGTAGTTCAGAGAACCGGCAAATCCCACCTCTGACTGGCCCCAGTCCCATCTCTTCTCTTCCTCTCGAGTCCCAGCTGATCTGCTGGGTCTTCTTTGGTTGCCCTGCAGAGGAGAACGGAGCTAGAAAGCAGGTTAATGGGGTGGGGAGGGAATGGGATTTTGCAGTAACCTTCCTGCTAGAGTTTTAGGGTTTTTTTTTCCAGTTTATTTTATTGTCATTGCACCTTGTACAACGAAATCAAACACCATCTTCAGTGCACATCATGACCATGAAAATAAACACAAACGCACATACTCTACACTTCACACATTGAACCAAAAAACCCCAGTGCTGCACCAACACTGCACTATACAGAAGAATTCAAAAGAGCTACTGGCCTGGGATGGTCATCTGAGTGGGGAGGGAATGGGGATTTTACAGTATCCTTCCCCTGCCATGCCCACCAAGCCGGGTCCACAGAACTGATAGTAAAAAAATTTGAATCCCACCACTGACTTAGGCAAAATTTATTGAACACATTACAGTTGATCAAACCCAGAGACATATGTGTGTGTTGTGCCTTCAAGTTCTCCAGTGTGAAGTTCTCCAAAGATCTTCTTCTGATCCTCTGATTCCACTTTCTGGATCATATTGGGGGATCCAGAGTTTCTTTTTTTTAAGTCAAGTTTTTTTATTTAAATAAAAATATTTTGAGTACAATGGGCATCTCATTTTACAGAAGAAGAAGAAGAAGAAGAAGAAGAAGAAGAAGAAGAAGAAGAAGAAGAAGAAGAAGAAGAAGAAGAAGAAGAAGAAGAAGAAGAAGAAGAAGAAGAAGAAGAAGAAGAAATAATAATACATATAATAATTATAATCATATTAATATTATATTAGCTTATTTATGATCGTATTGATTCTATTAGCATACTTATAATTATAAAACAACATTCATGTTTTACTTACACATAACAATGCTCTTTCTTCATCTAATTTCTACCTCTTAGCTCTAACCATTGATAAAACCTATTCCACGTTAAATAGTACCCTGTATCTCCTTTCTCTTTTAGTTTCAGTGACAATTTATCCATCTCTGCACAGTCCTATATTTTCTGAATTATATTCTCATCTGGTGGAGATCCAGAATTTCTAAACTAGGCCCCAATGCTTTTGTTTCAGGGTCCCTTGTGGGACAACACCCAACAAAGTCACAATATGGGGTGGGACTACAACAGATGGAAGTGGCAGTCCTGCCATCTCAGAAAGTAGGTCCCACTGGACCATTATGGATCCAGAAAGTAGTCAAATATGCTTTCTCCCCATCCAGATTAGACACATGGCACTCAAAGCAAGTTGAACTATCATGGCAAACCATGTGAAAAATTCCTCTCCTTACCCGACAGTAAATATACAACAATAACCAAAACATGGACTGGACTTTCATAAAACCCAACATCTAATGGAAAAGCCATTCCTGTTTATAGCTATTCTTTTAAATTATGAATTGCCCTAAGTGCATTGGCAGTCAAGCATTGTATAAAAGTAGGGTGAGAGCTCTTTTAAGCTGAGGTATGCATTCCCTTAGGTCACATATCTGTAATGGTCAGGATCATAGCCAAAGGTGGATGATCTACCAATTAAATATGTGCAGTAGGTTTGAGGAGAATCCCTCTCCTATCGCAGTATTAGCCTAAGAAAAAGCAAGGCAGCAAGAATCTGCATAGCTAACGCACGTTCTGCTAATGCCCAGCAAACATTAGTGCTTTGTGGTTGGCAGTTGCATCCCACATGCTAGTAGAATTTGCACAGCAAAAAGACCAGTGAATTAACACAAAGCACTACTGTGTTCCCCCCAAAATACAACCTACCCTGAAAGTAAGTCCTAGCTTGATTTTTACATATGCAGCCAATATAAGCCCTACCCCCAAAATAAGCCCCAATTAAGTCCCCACTCCTGGGTACACTGGTAAAAATTAAGCTAGGACTTACTTTCAGGGTAGGTCATATTTAAGCTAGGGTGGGCATGGGGATGGAGCTGCCCCAGTACTTACCTCATGGCATATCTGGCCCATGGACTCCGGATTTGACAGCCTTGTTCTTGTCTATCTATTGCAGGATGAAGGTCTGTTCCACAGGTTTCCAACCAACTAACCAGCCAACCAATCAATCTCTCTCTCTCTCTCACGCACACACACACACACACACACACACACACACNATCTCTCTCTCTCTCTCACGCACACACACACACACACACACACACACACACACATATGTGCACACACAAATATAGAATGATTTGAATTTACAAATTATAGAATTTACAAGCTTTAAGAAACTAAAAAATCTCCTCTAGATGTCTTAGTAAAAATAAACTAAATCAGACAGGACACCCACTAACATGGATAATTCAATTTTATACACTGTATAAAGCTTGCCTATAGTTTCCCATAATTGCTTATGTGCTGTAATGCTGTTCGTGCTAGGCTATGAACACAGATTTTAGTCTTAATTTCTGCAAATGCTTTTTTTAGACACTTAACCATTATTAATGAACACCGCCAACCAAAATCCTTTATCAATGTTTAATAAACATAGCTTCCAATAAGAATCCCAAATTTTATGGATTGCATTTTTAAAGCTACAATAAATTGCTGATGTCTTCAAACTCTCTCTTTAAATATGCATGATGCAAAACAGTTTAACGGAGGAATAATTTCTCTCTTCTGAAAAAAATATGCTCACATGTATTCGGGCTTGTTCCTTCAATACTTCCCAAAACAACACATTTCTTCACCCACTCATCATACTGAGAACATTTCTTGTCATTTGGCTCAGTAATTCGCTGCGGTGTCACAGAGGTAGTGAAAAGCTCACTTAAGAAATTAATAATTTCTAGCATGGACAGCTGCCTTGGCTTGCTCAAAATTCAAAATGCCCAAATATCTTTATTAGGTTAATTGAAAGAACATGATAAAATAAACAGCTTGCCCTCGGAAGTTGTGGGTGTTCCAACAATGGAGGCCTTTCAGAAGAGCCTGGACAACCATTTGTCTGAAATGGTATTGAGCAAAGGGTTGGACTGGAACACCTTCAAGGTCCCTTCCAACTGTGTTATTCTGTATTCTGTAAGCTTTGGGGTTCTCTTGGCACAGGTAGAGTACTGCATCCAGTTTTGGTCACCACACTGTAAAAATGATGTTGAGAGTGCAGAGAAGAGCAACCAAGATGATCTGGGGACTGGAGACTAAAACAGTTGCAGGCACTGGGCTTGGCTAGTCTAGTGAAGAGAAGGACCAGGGAAGACATGAGAGCAGTTTTCCAATATTTGAGGGGCTGCCACAGAGAGGAAAGGGTCATGCTATTTTCCAAGGCACCTGAAGGCCAGACAAGGAATAATGGATGGAAACTGATCAAGGAGAGATTCAACCTAGAAATAAGGAGAGATTTTCTGACAATGACAGCAGTCAACCCATGGAACAGAAGTTGCCTTCAGAAGTTGTGGGAGCTTCATCACTGGAAGCGTTCAAGAAGAGATTGGACTGCCATCTGTCAAAAATGATGTAGGTCTTATAGGTCTCCTGCTTGGACAGGGGGTTGGACTAGATGACCTTCCAATTCTGTTAATCTGTACTCTGTTAACCTATGATCCATTGGGTCCTTTTTTGTCAATAATTACTTAATCTAAAAAGCAGAACACAACAATGACGGGCAAGTTAAAAAAAAACAGTGGGAGGAGGAGCAATTTCTTACTTTCTGCCCACTTCTCCCACTGACTTTGCTTGCAGGAAGCTGGAAGGGAGCATAAGATCCTGTGCAGTGGCCACAATTTTGCAAATATAATTAGCTGGGAGATCCTTGAAATTTCAATTCCATGGGAGTCACAGATTCTGGATTTTGTACACATTCTTTCAGTCGGCACATGTAAGGTCCTTGGATTCAAAAGCTGTTGCCCTGAGATGTACTGTTCCAGCTAACTGAAGGTTACAAACAGACGTATTTAAGTGGTATACAGCTGTTATCTCCAACCTGCACGATGACCAGAGGTGGTATTCAGCAGATTCTGACCAGTTCTGGAGAACCGGTAGCGGAAATTTCAAGTCTTTAAGAGAACCAGTAAAAACTACCTCTGACTGTAGATTTTACAGTATCCCTCCCCTGCCACACCCATAGAACTGGTAATAAAAAAAAAAATGAATCCCACCACCGATGATGACTTGTTAGGAAGACAGAACCTGCGACAGGGGTCTTCAAACTTGACCACTTTAAGACTTGTGGACTTCAATTCCCAGAGTTCCTCCTCCTGCAGTCATGTTAGCTCAGGAATTCTGGGAGTTGAAGTCCACAAGTTTTAAACTTGCCAAGTTTGGGGACCTTTGCCTATGATATTCAGTTACTGAGCCTGTAGTCTTAAGCTGTAGCAGAGTCTTAGATCGGGCACTTTCTATTTTCTAGAGCAGCTCCTGGCCACTTTAAGGCCTCTTCTTTCCCTTCTTAATATTATGAGTCAGAATGGGCAGCACTCCAAACAAGCAAGAAGGAAACAGCCCGTAGGCCACAGGATACGTCCCTCAGCCTTTTTTTTCCTGTGGCTTCCAAGAATCTTTCAGGATTGCACAATGGCAATCAGTAAGGCGTTTTTGTTTTCTTTTTTTCTTTGCAGAAAGGTCTTTTCTTCACCTTCTCACAGCTGCAAGGGTGACCAGCCCCATCTTCTCCAAAGACTTTACCGCAATACTGGCCATGTGTGAAGTTTTTTTTTTTTTAAATCAGGAAATGTCATAAGTTGCTTATCATGTCATAAGTTGATTATCTGCCACCACAAGGGAGATATTCCTTGGCTGGTGCTACCAGGGTGGATAAAAATCGATATTTTAAAATAAAAAAATCAGTTTTTTAAAAAAATTAAATCAGATTTTTTTAAATTTAAATTTGATTTTTTTAAAATCAAATTTATTTTAATAAAATGCTTCTACAGTAAAAATCTATCTAAATATAGTTTCTTATTTGAGATGCATTCATGATTTAGGTTATTCGGCATGAATGGGGCTTACTTATGTAGCATGAACCTGTATATTCTGCAATATTGAGAGGAGTCGCTACAGGATAGAGATGACAGCTGCTCTTCAAAAATTATGATTTAAATCAAGTTGATTTAAATCAAGTTGATTTAAATCAGGCCTTTTTACTAGTGATTTAAATCAGGATTTAAATCGTGATTTAAATCAAATCCACCCTGGGTGCCATTCATGGCCTAGAGATGTTTCTTCTCAACTGCATGGAAGCATTTGTATCAGCAGTTGCTCAATCATGTTTCAACAGTGTGGTTGTCCCTGTAATCTCTGTTTAAAGACTCCACCAGAAGGAGAATCCACCATATTGTAGGACCTCCTAGTTGGCAATCAGTATAGTCAAGAATTTTCTCTTGATGCTTAGCTTAAATTGACTTCCTTGTATTTTAACCTATTGCTTCTTCTCCTGCTTATCTCCTTCCTTATAAGGAGACAACCCTTCAAATATTTGAAAACTGCTGTCTTCATTCCCTTTGCCTTTTCTATAAGTTAAACACACGGTTCCCCACAAAACTTGGTCTTCAGCAGTGGTGGGATTCAAATTCTTTTTGACTACTGGTTCTGCAGGCATGGCTTGGTGGGCATGGCAGGGGAAAGATACTGTAAAATCTTCAGTCAGAGTTGGTATTTGCCAGTTCTCTGAACTACTCAAAATTTCTCCAGAACTGGTCAGAACCTGCTGAATACCACCTCTGGTTTTCAGGCCCCAGCTAGCATCTTCTTGCTAGCTCTCATATGTCTGCTCAACATATGTCTGCTATAACATCTTGCCCGTCAACAACTTCTTCAGCTTCAATCACAATAATACATGGGCAACAACCGATGCAAACTCATGGTAAACCGCTCCAAACTCGATTGCAGAAAATACGACTTCCGCAACAGAGTGGTCAATGCCTGGAACGCCCTACCCGACTCCGTTGTTAAAGCCTCAACCCCTCACAGCTTCCACCTCAAACTATCTACCGTGGACCTCACCCCATTCCTAAGAGGTCCATAAAGGGGGTGTGAATAAGTGCACCAGCGTGTCTACCGTCCTTGTCTTACTGTCCCCATTTATCTGTATTTACTCCCTTTGTTCCTGTTTATGTTCATACCTATACTTGTTATCTTGTACATGTTTGAAACACTAATATGAATTTGTTCCACCTTATTGTTGAGCTTTTTAAAGTCTGCTTCTAAGAACCAGGCACAGTATTTCAAGTGGGTCTGACCTCTGGCACAGGTATAAGTTAGCATTTCAGCAAACCTCCATTCCACCCAATAACTCCGAGACAGACATCTTCTCAAAAGTTCCTTTTATTTGGATAGTAGCTGGCACATCTGTGGAATCCTGAATCTGAAAGGTTCAGGCTTCCTTGCAATAAGTAAGAACTACAAATCCATCCCCTGCACCCATCACCACATCACATGGCCCAATCACCATCCGTCCCAAAGTAAGACTTCCTTTTCACTATGTGCAACACTACCTGATCTTGAATCAGCAAAATAATTTTATTATGTCTAACTAGATATACTCCAATGAATTTGCCCCTTCCACTTTCGCAGACTCAATTGTGGCAGCGTGGGAGCATCGGATCTCAATATGGCTTCCAAAGCTGACAGAATGTGGAAAAATGGCTCCCATCTCTATGGTCCTGTTTATATGTACAAAAAATGGCATTTGCTTTTTCAGCAAATGCATCAGAGTTCAGAGAACTGGCAGATACCATCTTTGACTGCCCCACCTCCATCTATTCTCTGCCTCTCGTGTTCCAGCTGATCTGCTGGGTCTTCTTGGGTTGCCCTGCACAGGAGAACAGAGCTGGAAAGCAGGTTAGTGGGGTGGGGAGGGAATGGGGATTTTGCAGTATTCTTCCCGTCACACCCACCAAGCCATGCCCACAGAACCAGCGGTAATTTTTTTTTAATCCTATCACTGCATCCAGCCCATATTTTACCATTATATGAAGGATGTAGAGTACCATACCTACAGCATTCCCCCAATCTTCTAAGTTAATAACTCCACCGAAGAAATATGATTACATGCCATCAAGTTATTCTTGACTACGTGTAGCCAAGTAAATTTACTCCGTGACCAAATTTGGTCCAGCCAGATTTGTTTGCAACAAACTCATGCCAACAATAAATTTATTTAATGAATAAAATGCTATTTCCTGCTCAAGTTGCTTTTCTAAGCATTCATTTAGCTAAATAATAAAAAAAAATCAATCTACAAATGATAAATGTTGAATGACAGATCTTGACTAAAGCCCTGAAAATAGTAGCAATCATATCTCACCTCAACTCACAGAATGTAATTGCATATCCAGAACTGAACTGGTTATAAATATTTACTTTTCATGACTGAATCTAGGATTTTGACTGATGTAATCTTACAACCATTACATCACTCTCCAAATAAGCCTCTCATTTTAGAAGTCTGCTGCTTCAGGGCATGTTTGCCCTGGGAGAGCATATATAATCTGCAATATACCAATAAAATTTCTGAACACCGAGCCTATGGTACAAAAGTCCATTCTCAGAATTGTGCATTTATGATTGTAGTAAAAAAAGATTATACTCTATACGGCAATGTTTTTCAACCTTGGTAACTTTAAGCAGTATGGACTTTAACTTTCAGAATTTATCAGCCAGAATGCTGGCTAGGGAATTGTGGGAGTTGAAGTCCATACCACTTCAAGTTGCCCAAAGTGGTGTAGGAAGAAAAATCCGGTCTGGTTCCAATCTGGGAGAACGGCGCTGGAAACAAACGTATCCAGAATGGTAGAGAGTCTGCTGCTTCCACAGGGGGTTCAACTGGAAGACCTCCAAGGTCCCTTCCAATTCTGCTATTCTGTTAATAAACACTTTTACTACTGTTTGCCCTCGTGATGATTGAGCTGGTTAACAATCGCGAGCAGTTTGACATTTTTCTTGTTTGTGTTAATATGTTTTTATGAAGCGCTACTTATCTTTATGACAATTGTGATTCTACATCTTGTGACAGAAGCAATTCTACTGTGGATTGAGAAGGAGAGAGAGTTGCAGTTGTTTTCAACTGCAAGGCAGGTGCTTGATGACTTTTGCCTGACTGTATGATCTTCCTTGCCATAAAAGTTAAGTGAACCATTGTAGTTGTTAAGTTAGGGTTAGGTTTACTAACCTAACTTAGGGTTTTCCACGACTAAGCAATGCAATTGTGAGGTGAGTTTTACCTCATTTTACAACCTTTGCTGCAACCATTAACTGAATCACTGCAGTTATTAAGAGCACAGTTGTTAAGTTGAATCTGGCTTCTCCGTTAACTTTGCTTGTTGGAAGGTTGAAAACAATTATCACATGTGTTCTATATGTAAATGGTTGACTCCAAATCTACAAATCTGATTGGCCAAGAAAACTAAGCATTGGATTGGTCATATGGGGGGGTTTGCTCTCCCAGGCTCCAGAGGTTTTCCTCGATTTCTGGGAAGGGCAAAATGGCCTCCCAGGTTACAGAGGTCTCTGGAAGCTGGAAACAGGCCCATTTCTGGCCTTCCTGAACTTCTGGGAGGCCCATTTTTTTACCCTCCTGAGCCTTCATGAATGCCCTGCACTTAACCTGCATCCCAAAGGGCTGTGTGGGGACTCTAGGTAGGGGGAGGGGAGGGGAAGAGTTGGGGGCGGGACCAGACAGAGTGGATTTGGTGTTGCTCCAAATTGCATAGAATCGTAGCTAGGGGAATCTCCCAAACCCTGTGAACCCCCAAGCAGCCCTAACCCCTTGGCGAATCCTTTGAGTTGGTTTTGTCATATATAGGCGAATTACGCAACCCAACAAAAAGAAAACCCCAGGAAAAAATGGGGGGGGGGGAAAAAATAATCCATTTAAGAGAAAGGAAAGTCTGAGAAAATAAGCAGGGAAAATTTGTTGAGATTCTTGAAAAAAGAAGAATGGAGTCAGCACATTTGCTGCTTCAGCAGTCACCCCTAACTATCAGAATCATGCAGCAGAGCATCATCACAAATGCACTTCCTTATCTCTCAACTGCGGAGCCTGGTTTCAACCCCCCCCCCCGCAAAAAAAAAGGAAGAAGAAATTCCCTGTTTTTCTTCAAGGTTTTGCATTGATGTTTTCTGAGGTTTTTTCTCATGTTGCTTGCACCAAAATAATACAGGGATTTATTTACGAGAGTTTGGGAGAGGGCGGTGAGGAAGGAGAAAGAGGAAAAAGATAGCAGGAAGAGGAGGAAAAGGAAGGAAGGAAAGAAGAAAGGAAAGAGGGAGGAAAGTTAGCGTATAAAGTAGGATAGAAAGTAGAAGTAGGGTAAGAAAGTTAGCACCTATCCCTCTCCTATAAGAATGAAATATTTTTAGGAAATATTTAAAAGACAGAAATATATATTTTTCCCTAAAGGGAGAAATATGCCTTGGAGACAGAAAGCATCCCACCTTTTCTGAATAGTCCTCAGCAGATGTCGCACTAAAAGATAAAAGATATAGCTTCTATTCATCAGGCACAAATTCCCTGTTAGCAAGTCTGAACAAAAGGTAGGATTACGCCCTCAAAGCCAAAGTCGAAACTGGGGCCAACAAGCCCTTCATTACATAGTCAAAACTTCAATCAAACTTAGCTCAGACAAACTCCTAGGATTTGTATATGGCCCATGGGGAGTCTGACAACA
Organism: Laticauda laticaudata; assembly: GCA_004320025.1. Classification (NCBI taxonomy): domain Eukaryota; kingdom Metazoa; phylum Chordata; class Lepidosauria; order Squamata; family Elapidae; genus Laticauda; species Laticauda laticaudata. The sequence goes on along the minus strand of BHFT01000790.1, from coordinate 65,578 downwards.
GCCAACAGATACATTGTTCTTGCGCAGGACAGGAAGTTCAAGTGCGCAAAGCCCAAGAGAAGGTATAAATCCCCCCCATGTTCAATTCCAAATGTGGTCAGCACCTACCACAGTGGTTCTGCTTCATCATTGAAACATCTTTGAATCAGCCTCCATGTTTCCAATTGTCTTTCTCCGCGGCTTTACACTGAAACAGATGGATATTTTTTCTCACGGAAGGAGGGAAGGAAGGGAGGGAGAAGGGAGGAAGGAAGGGAGGGGAAAGAGAAGGAAAGAGAAAAAAAAAAGAGAGAAGAGAGAGAATGAGAATTATTTCCCAAGGAAATGGTAAGCTTCTTCTACTGGATATCTTCTGGCTGTACATGCAAAGCCATGTATCAGAGAGTTTTAATTTAGATTTGCTTTGGCCTTAATGATCTTAATGGCTCATTTTGTATACAAAACAGGAGACCAAAGCCAAGAAAAGAAAACTTGCATGTGCAAAAAATAACACTTGAAGTCTATATGTTAGCATAACATGACAGCCTTTCATAACATCTCCCAGAGATAGACCAAGCGCAGTTGAGACGGCCGCAGCGGCATAATAGGCCTTTGTCTTTTTAAATGGATTTTGACAACAAAAAACTAATAACTCACAGTAAAAGCTTGCAGTTGAGCATACCAAGTTTACTGTTGACAAGTATTACAATTGTTTTCTGTCTGTTAAGTTATAGCTAAAACATTCAGCTTCAAGTTAATAAGCACTCTAAGCAACAGATTGGAAACAAATATGTCAATTTGATTTATGAGGGTGATTTTGATATCTAATATCAATATCAAAAGATTCGTGGCTGACTTTTTGAGTTCTGTCACCTCCCTTAGGCCAACTCCGCTCCCTGTTGTAGAAGAAAATAAAGGAGGGAAAGATTACTTAGCTATGTTCGCACCTTAAAATTATAAAGATAATAAAAGGTGAAAATATAAACAAGATAAACGCTCATAGTAAAGATGGAATGTGGTCTATTTCTATTTGAAGGTGAGATTGCCGTTCTTTCCACAAGAAAGTCCCATTACATACAAAACTCTTTGATCTTCCTTAATTTTGGCTTTTGAAAATTCAGTGTCGTACCTCAACCAAAGGCTGTTAAGATGTTTAGGACTTATCAGGTACTCTAATGGTTTCTCTTAAATCATTTATCTGGATATGTAAAAGTCATGTCAACATCACTGTATGTATCCAACAGTACCAACACACACTGTGGCCCTTGTACAACGTCTACAGCCCGCAAGTACATATATTATAATTTAAATAAATCATTTCTCAACTAGGCTAGAGATGGTAATTTCAGCAGGTTCTGGCCAGTTCTGGAGAACTGGTAGTGGAAATTTTGAGTAGTTCAGAGGAACCGGCAATCCCACCTCTGAATGGCCCAGTCAGTTCCCTTCTTCTCTTCCTCTCGAGTCCCAGCTGATCTGCTGGCGGTCTTTCTTTGGTTGCCCTGCAGAGGAGAACGGAGCTAGAAAAGCAGGTTAGTGGGGGTGGGGAGGGAATGGGATTTTTGAGTAACCTTACCTGCTAGAGTTTAAGGGGTTTTTTTCCAGTTTATTTTATTGTCATTTGCATCTCTTGTACAACGAAAATCAAACACCATCTTCAGTGGCCATCATACCATCGAAATAAACACACAACGCCATCTCTACACTTTCACACATTGACACAAAAAACAGCAGTGCTGCACCAACACTGCACTATACAGAAGAATTCATTATGGATGGTTTGGGCTGACATGTCTCTGGGTTTGATCAACTGTAATGTGTTCAATACATTTGCTCAAGTCAGTGGTGGGATTCAAATTTTTCTTACTATCAGTTCTGTGGACGGCTTGGTGGGCATGGCAGGGAAGGATACTGGTCACAAATCCCCATTCCTCCCCACTAGATGACCATCCCAGCCAGTAGCTCTTTTGAATTCTTCTTAAGATACAGTGTTGGTGGCAGCACTGGGTTTTTGGTTTCAATGTTGAAGTGTAGAGTATGTGCGTTTGTTTTATGTTCATGGTCATGATGTCACTGGAAGATGGTGTTTTGATTTCGTGTACAAGGATGCAATGACAATAAAATACTGGAAAAAAACCCAAAACTCTAGCAGGAAAGGTTTACTGGCAAAATCCCATCCCTCCCCACACCACTAACCTGCTTTCTAGCTCCGTCTCCCTCTCGCGGCAACCAAAGAAGACCCCAGACAGATAAGGCTGGGACTCGAGAAGGAAGAGAAAGAGATGGGAGCTGAGTCAGCAGGTGGATTCTGCCGGTTCTCTGACTACTAAAAAATTCCACTACCAGTTCTCCAGAACTGGCAGAACTGCTGAATACCATGCTCTAGCTCAGTGAGAAATGATTTAATTGATAATATAATATATGTACTCAGGGCTGTAGACAGTGCAGGGGCCACGTGGTGTTGTACTGTTGGATAACATATCAGTGATTTTGAGGAGTGAGCTTTTTACATATCCAGATAAATGATTTTAAGAGACCATTAAGTACCTGAAGTACCCTAACAACATCCTTAACACCTTTGGTGAGTACGACAGTTTTTGGGGGAAAAATTTTCAAAAGCCAAACATAAGAAGGAAATCAAAGAGGGTTATTGTATGTAATGGACTTTCTTGTGGAGAAGGAAGGCATCTCACCTTCAAATAGAAATAGGACGGCACTCCTCTTACTATGAGCGTTTATTTGTTTTATTTACCTTTTAATCTTTATAATTTAAGGTCAGCGAACATAGCTAAGTCAATATATATAATATTTTCTCTACAAAGGGAGGTGAGTTGCCTAGGGAGAGTGACAGACTCAAAGTCAGCCACAATCTTTTGGATTATGATCTAATATCAATCACCTCAATAATCAATATGACATAATTTGTTTCCAATCTTTTGCTTTAAGTGCTTATAACTTGAAAGCTGAATGTTTTTAAGCTATAACTTAACAACAAAAACAATTGTAACTACTTTCAACAAGTAAACTTGGTTGCTCACTGCAAGCTTTTACTGTGGTTATTAGTTTTGTTGCTCAAAATCTCAGTTTAAAAAAGAGGCAAAGCCTTTGATGCCGCTGGCCGTCCAAGCGCAGCTGTCTTCTCTGGGAGATTTATGAAGGCTGGTCATTTTATTGCTATCATTAAGAACTTCAAGTGTTCTTCTTTTGCACATGCAAGTTTCTTTTCTTGGCTTGGTCTCCTGTTTAATAACAAATGAGCCATTAAGGACATTAAGGCCAAAGCAAATCTAAATTAAACCTCTCTGAACATGGATCTTTGCATTGGAGCAGCAGAAGATATCGCAGTAAGGAATGAAGCTTTACCGATCTCCTTGAGGGAAATAATTCTCATCTACATTCCTCTCTTTTTTTTTTTCTCTTTCTATCTTTCTCCCTTCCTTCTTCCTCCCCTTCTCCCTCCCTCCTCCCTCCTTCCGTGAGCGTAAAAATATGATCCACTTTTCAGTGTAAAGCCGGGAGAAACAATGGAAGACATGCGAGGCTGAATTCAGAAAGATGGTTAATGATGAAAGCAACCACTGTGGTTCTTGGGTAGCTGGACCAACATGGAATTGAAAGTGGGGGGGTATTGATACCTTCTTGCTTGCACTTGAACTTCCCTTTCCTGCGCTAAGGAACAGCGTATTCTGGTTGGCGGTTAGTCAGACTACTGCCAATGGGGCCATCATGACAAATCATTAAGGAGTTTGTCTGGGCCTAAGTCATGTGATTTGAAGGTTTGACTAATGTATATAAGGGACTTGCTTGGGCACGTTTCTACTGTGGCTGGAGGGCTAATCACATTGTTCAGACCTTGCTACAAGGAATTTTTTGCCTATGAATAGAGCTATATCTCTTTATCTTTAAGTGCGTGATCATCTGCTGAGGAGACTATTCAGAAAGGGGGATGTTTCTGTCTCAAGAGCATATTTCTCTTCTCTTTAGGGAAAATATATTTCTGTTTTAATATTCCTAAAAGTTCATCTGATAGGGATTGGCATGTGATCTATAAGGGAGGTTTATAGGTCTACTGTTACCACTACTTTCTCATTCTACCATTAACTCTTAATCTTTACCTTCCTCCTTATTCTCCTTCTTTAGATTTCCTTTTCCTTTCTTTCTCCTTTCTCGTAAGCTTATATTCTCGCTTCTCGTATCACCCACGCGTCCTCTTCACCAACTCGTAAAAAAGTCCTGTTATGTATTGGTGCCAGCAACTAAGATGAAAAAACCTCAGAAAACATTCAATGCAAGAACTTGAAAAAAACAGGAATTTCTTCTCTTGCCGTTTGTTTTTGGGGGGGGAGGGTAAACCAGGCTTCCAGCAGTGTAGCAATAAGGAAGATGCATCGTCTGATGAGATGCTCTGTGCATGATTGACAGTTAGGGGTGATCTGTGCAGCAGCCAAATGTGCTGACTCGATTTCTCTTTGTTCAAGAATCTCAGACAATTTATCCCCTGCTCATATTTTCTCTTCAGACTTTTCCTTTTCTTAAATGGATTATTTTCCCCATCCTGTCTGTGTTGGAATTCCGCCTATATATACAAAGACAACTCAAAGCATTTCTCCAGGAGGTAAGGAACGCATGCATTAGGGGTTTGTACATCAGGGGAGATTGTTGGGAGATTTCCCTAGCTAGACGATTGCTAGGATGCAATTTAGGAGAACGACCCAAAGGTCAATACACTGCTGGTCGCTGGTGCCCAAGGAGAGCTCTCCCTCCTCTCCTGAGAGTGCCCCACACAGCCCCTTTGGAATGCAGGTAAGTTGCAAGGTCTATGGCATGCATGAAGCTGAGGGAGGGTTAAAAAGGCCTCCAGAATTCAGAAGGCCAGCAATGGGCCTGTTTCCAGCTTCCAGAGCCTTGTACTGGGGATGGCCATTGGCCTTCCCAGAACTCGGAAACCTCTGGAGCCTGGGGATGAGCAACCCCTCCCATCATTGATTCAGCGAGGCCAACTAGAGCCATGCCTCCATGTTTCCCCATACCCCGCAATCCTTTGTTTACCCTTACCAGCAGAAAACCGGGTGGGATCTTATCACATTTTCGTAGCCAATTCGCTAGCATGGTTGATAGACATATTGTGACTTGTAACTATTCAGAGAACGTTGTTAGAAGAGAATTAGCTGGGCTATATCTGTAAGGAAGGCAGTTGAAGGAATACATTCTGGTGTTGCTACGAAATGCTCTCCATTAACCCTGTATTACATTCTTGAAGGAACTAGAACTATCGTCTCAGGCAAGTTCCTCGAGTCTGTTTTTACGCTCTCCCTTTCGTGGTATATGCCTGCGTTGTGTGGAGCCAACCAGTCAAAGTTACAATGGCATCGAAAAAAGTGCTTAGACCATATTTTTCACACTACCAACACTATTGATCTACAACCCACGAGTAGAGACTATAGCGCCCACAAGCATGGGAGAGGCCAGCAGGAGATGTGTGCCTTGATGGATGCTGATATCGAGTTGGCCATGCCCCACCCATACATGACCACCAACGCACAACCGCACCATGCTAAGCACAAGCACCACAGAACTGCTTGTGTAAAAAAATTTAAATCCACCCGTACGAAGACCTTTCACTAAATTTTTGGAAGCCCACTCCTGGACTCTCATACCGACACTCAACTTTTCCTTTCAAATCCACACTATTTACGCATCGCATTCTTCTTGACTGATCTCCTTTGCTTCTGACGTGCCACCGTTCCTAGTGCATTAAAATTCTCTTTCTGTACATACCAACTCTCTCTCTCTTTTTCAGTGCAGGCAAGTGACAGACACACACTGTTCTTATGCAGTGCCATTTTTGGCTCTTTCAATAAAATCGTCACCATTTTTTAAACAGTCACATAACCATTGTAATATGGAACAAATCAAATGTCCAAGTGTAGCGTATGTGCTGAGTACTCATCACGCAAAGGGATTTTTATGACAACAAATCATTAAAGGGCAGCGAAATAAGTACTGTTGTTTTCACTTATGACACATGGACTCTTTGTCGGGGACCTTTTGGCTTCTACATACTGACTCTCTCACTGAGCATCTGTGCATCTTAAATATTTCTCAGCAATTTCCCACCTTAAAGTAGCAAATCTCCACCGATGGTAGAATTCATTTCAGTTGTATTTGCTGTATATTCTTCTTTTTTTTGCCATTTTGGTTTATTTTTTGAAATACTCAGTCTAGCACTTCGCTTTCCCCTCCTCTCTCTCCTCTCCTCTCTCTACTCATCCTTCTCCTCTCTCTCCTCTCCTCTTATGTGAGGTTCTGCTCTATATCTACACTGTTCCCTAGATGGCTATTCTGCGTTATTTCCGTATTCTGACTCTACGACTAGGCTTAGCTTTACTCGCAGAAGGTGCCCCAAATTTTGTTGTCCAGCTTGACGAGCCTGGCCCAGCTGCGAGGGGGTGGGGATTGAGGGCAGGGCGCAAGTGGAAGATTGTGGTGTAGGAGATACATAAAGCCTCCTCACTGTCACCAAGTCAGAGTTCAAGGAGAGAGCTCACGGGACACAGACTTGCCGAATTCCTAGTGCAAGTGGAAGGTGCTTGTGCATGGACATATTTTATGCTTACATCTTGCGGCAATGTCATTAATGCTTTGTAATGTGAATGTGCTTGCTCCCAATGCGAGCAGTGAGTCGGAACTTCATGTGGGACACTTGACCGCGACATGATTACTCCTGCGACTCTGGTTTTCGAACCAAGGGCAGCAGTACCAGTAGTGGCTTGCACGCCAGGGGTTGGGGACCGATGCTCTCTCTACATTCTTATCTTATTCTATCTATTTCCATACCCTACAATTCTGATCCTCCCTGCCACCATCCATCATACGTGTAAGTCTACATAGAAATTCTAATTTAATTCCATGCGACGCAAACTATCGGTGCTTTCTGTAGCTTTTTTCTTTTCTTCTTCTCGTGTCTTCTCTTGTTCTTGTCTTCTGCTCCTCTCCCCTCCTCCCCTTCCTCCTATATCCAGTCGCTATCCTATGCTACCTATTTCAACTGGATATCTATTGCATTCAAACTGACCTAACTGAACTTTGCCCCCCCATTTTTGTGAAGTTCTCTTAAAGGTCAGTTTAGAAGCTACTTTTTGTGGGACCTTGGGAAATGCGTTACAAATTACTTTTGAGTGACCTCACACTCAATTTTGTCTTGGATAGGCATTTCCATATGGGCAAGGTACATAACACATATGATAGCAGCAGGTTAGAGGAATTTCCCCTATTCTCTTAAGAGAGAATGTAGTGATCCCTCGCCCCTGGGCCAATTGTAGTGGCATCTTTCACACACGTTTGAGTCTGAGAAGTAAAATAAAACTTAGCTGAACAAAGTGAGCACTCCACGCCTCTCCAAAGAATGAACATTTTGAGAAATATTTAAAAAGGCAGAATATTATATTTCCTGGATAGAAATTGCAGAAACATTGCTCTTTGAAAGCATCGCCTCCTCCCGCCTCTCCTTCAATACGCCACTAGCACTGCAGCACTTAAGAGATAGAGCAGATGCTAGCTCTATTTCATAGGCAAATAAATAATCCCTGCAGCAAGATCTGAACAAAGGTAGCTATCTAGCCCTGCAGGCCATAATAGAAATTGGCCCAACTAACCTTTCAGAACACAGTTCGCTTCGGTCTGTATAAGAATAGTAGAGCCCTCAATACAGGAATTCTGGATTGGCTAAAAAAAACTGAATGGGGATTGGGTTCCAATAGGGAACCAATCCAAGAAACCGCTTCAAAAGGGGCAAAACTAAATACCTGTCATTTGCGATACTAAGCCGGCGCAAAATCCTAAAAAAGGTCTGCGCGGCTTGGAGCCAATGTTCCGTTCTTCTGCACACTGGTATATAATGAAGACTGTTGTTTGTTCGGAACTCCGGTCTACCTCTGCGTTTTTCCGAGACTGAACATGCTGCGATGAAGATGGGATATCCTAAATTCGAAGACTGAGCATGCAGCGACCAAATAAAACTAGACAAGAGAACTATGGCAAGAAATAACGCCGCCGCACCCTTCAAATCCCAATGAAGAGGATTGGGAATCTCTACATAGTCCGTTTCCAGTGTTATTGGAAAAGTAACGAGATGGAAGAGATCTCAGACCAGCGTAACAGAGCTTTTTCTATGACACACTTGCGGGCCAAAAATGCTTCAAGCACTGGCCTAGGGCTTTGGCGATAGCCCGAGATTGAAGCAAATTGACTGGCAGAGCCCCAGAAGAATACTAAAGGGCTCACTGACCGCACCGGTGGTCATCAAAACCTATATAAAAGTGCAGCGAGTTCTACGAAGAGGACCAGAAAGGTAAGGCGAACATGTGCTGACCTTTGTTGGCAGCTGCCTGCCCGCGAAATAGGGGGAGCGTGAATTTTATAAGATTTAGATAGGTGAATCGCTGGATCGACTAATACTGGGTTTAAGAGAGCTCTAATTAATACAGAGCAAACTGGCTAATAAACAGCAATCATAACTCGTGAGCGAAGCCATCCGCCTGAGCCACGAGCCCGCTGAATGCTGCGAAAAAATCGTGCTGGTTCAAAAAATGAAACAGGATGAACACGAACACACGACGAATACGCAGCCTGACAGAGGGAAATGGAAACATTCGTCTGCGCACCACACTCACCACGAGGATTATGGACGTAGACAATCAAGAATCCGGAGAAGACAGAGCGAATTCACCGCCTAATACGCGCGAGACAAGAAGGGCGCGAAAAAATAAATTGGTGGAATGCTGCCGGCTGCGGAGGTGACACATTCCTCGGGCGATTGCAGAGATTTTCTTTGCGATGCGCATTTGCCAGGGCTTGCAAGTAAAAGAGGGCATATCGAGAAGTCTGCAGGGAATCAATAAAAATTACAGCCCAAACAGACGCATAGCAACTCTCCTCCGCACAAACTGAGCCAAAACAAATTGGAGAGAAAGTGCTAGCGGAACAGACGAGCGCACGTTACCGAGAGTGAAACACAGTCAGAGCTTTCACCTCATACTGAATGCGCTCAGATCGGATAAAGCGGGATAAAATAAAAATAATTGTATAAAAATAAAGGGCAGACGTCCCTGCGAAATGGAGGAGACGTCTTGGGTCTTTTCTATGTAATTGGTATCATGTGAACGCAATGCACAACAACTGGTCGCCAGACTTATCCAGAATTCTCAAGCAATTCTCCAGAGTATCAAAAATTAACTCTGAAGGATTAGCCTAAGGAAACCCGAATTTGCCTGTGGTAGGCCTAGACATTTCCGAGTCGCCTAAACAAGATGTCGGAAGTAACTGGATCCGATTGACAAATGAGTCGACCGAACTGACCAACGCCTGCTGGGCATCGGAATGGATTCGCACCATGGGCATCGGATGACTCGGGAGTAGGACAGGTGGCCTGTAACCGACTGGGGAAGAAATCCTGCATCCAAGAGTTCCAGACATTTTTTGACAGCTCCCTAGGCTAGGTATATGCGGGGGACCCCAATTTCCTTTAATCCTAGACCGCCCAGTTATGCCCTAAGAGACTGAAGGCGCAAGCCGAGGTTCCTGTTTGGCCTGAAGCACAAAATAGACGGAAAACTAATAAATTAATAGCACCAACGCGGGTTTTTCAGAACCTGTGGACCATACTAAGTGGGAAACGCTGAACTTGTTAACACCAATTAAAACCAGCACGGTCGGTTCGAATTTTGTGGTGACTACTAAGGCTACCCTGAAGCCACAGCATTGCATACAAGAGCACATCCCCAGTGCCAGTCGTACAACACTTTATTCACAGTTCTCTTGGGGATGGAGAAAGTTTCGCCTGTTTAACTAAGGTTTAATGCTTTATTGCTCAAGCTTATCTAACAGCTCCCAGTATGATGCCGCCTTAACGGCTGAAGCAGCATAACTATAGTGACCCACAAAGGGCATTCAAGTGCACACAGATTCCATTTGGAGTGAGTGTAGCCCAGGCGTTTTCCAGAGCCTATGCACGCTATTAAATGGGTATTAAGGAGATCTACCATAATTCTCGACGATGTCTCTATTTCGGCCAAAGATGTGACGCCAATTATAAAAAAGACTAAAAGAGGTACTAACTAATTCAGAGAATCTGACCTAAAAGTAAAAAAAGACAAAATGCTGTTTCTAATGACTGCTCGCGTCGAATTCCCTGGCTTACTTAATAGAACGGCAGAGGGTATACACCCTACTTGACAAAACAGTCAAATGCTATTAAAGACGCACACAGAACCAAAGAAACAAAACGAACTACAGGCATTTGGACTATAATTTTTATTCAGTGTCCTACCCAACAAAAGGACAATAGCGGAACCCATTACACCGATACTGGATAAAAAAACAATTTGGACTTGGTTATAGAGAAAAAAAGCTTCCAAAAAATAAAAACTTATCAACCTCAACACCATTCTTATCCGTTTTGTAACCACTTCCGATTGAACGTGACGCGACGCTCACCGTTTGGAGTCGGTGCCATCCTGAGCCACCAATTGCCAGATGGGAGAGAGGCACCCGCTCGCATACTATTCAACAGACTCTGTCTAAAACCGCGTAATATAACCATTGGACAGAGAGGCCCTGCAATCGTCCGGAGTGAAACGCTTCACGAATATCTATATGGAAAAATTCTGATTGTAATGGACCTTAACTGCTACGGAATTGGGCGAAAACAGCCGAAACCAAACATTTTGTCCGTGAATGACAGATGTCAGAATTCCTAGCACCTACCTCGTATACTTGACCATCGCCTACGGGAAACAAATTCCCATGCAGACGCGTGAGGCAGAGCACATTTACCGAATATAGAGGAGACCCGGCGCGACGATGACCCTGCAGATAGAAACATGCCCTATCTACCATATCTGCAAATGATGTCGCCAGAGCACTGAAGCCCATTGACTGCCCGTATTCCTGGAACTGGGTAAGTAAAGGCTGGCCGAAAACCAAAAAAACTGAGCACTTTAAACCTTCAAGACCAGACACTACCGAACTCTCAAATTCAAAGGTTTTTTGTGGGGGTGATCAGGTAATATTCCCTCCAAAATACAAACTAAGTACGGGTATTGCTTCACGAAGGCCACCGGAATTGTTAAAATGAAAAGGCCTTCGCTAGAAGCTATTCGGGTGGCTGGTAATAGACAGGGACATCGAATACCTGGGTAAATTCTTCAACAAATGCCAAAGAACCAGCCCTTCCCACCAAATCCACCCTTAGGGACTGGAAACCACGGGGCCCTGGTCCCGAATTCACATTGACTCTGGCGGCCCACTAAGGGGCATACTTTCTAATTGTCGTAGATGCACTACTCGAATTGGCTGGAGGTTAAAATTATGCATCTACGACACAGAAACACATTATAAACAACTTGGCAAACTTTCGCAACCCATGGGCCCTCCGGACCGTCCTGTGTCGCAACGGGCCACAATATAACAAGTATCAATTCGAACAATACCTACCTCTAGTATTAGACATGCCCTGACCGCGCGCCACCCGGCCGCAAACGGTCAGGGGCAGAGAGAATGGTCAGGTTTTACCAAAACGAAGGTTAGCAAAAATGGACATTGGGGATGTCCCCAAGAAAAAAATAAATGGCCTAACTTACCTCCAGCATATTAACCGGCACGATAACAAACAAAAGCCGCTGAATTACTAATGGAGAAACTGAGGTCGCATCTAGACAGATTGCACAACAACTATACGCCCGCAACCCCCGACCCTCTACCCGTTCAGGACATTTGAAATAGGTGACCTAGTCTATCAAGATTTAACCGGGACCCATTATGGCTTCCAGGTACAATAACACCAAATTCCAGGCCCCAGTCCACCCGGCTAACCATAGACGACGGCAGGGATTGGTAAGCAGCACATAGACCAGCTCGGACCGAAACATAGAAAGATTACAAACACACAACCACCAAATATAAAACGATGACGAAGATCAAACCAGGGAAGGGGGAATAAAAAAAATAATAAAGAACGTTAATTCAAAAACAAGAATATGATAACCAAACAAAAGAGCAAAAAAGAGACTTCAGTTGGAAGAAAGTTGCGAAAAAGTCACTCGAAGGGCCAGCCACGCAGCTCGACCTGCCCAGAGAAACAGGAGGGAGCGGCAAAACCGCCGGCCCTAAGAAACTAGGCGGCCGTAAAAAGGCTGACTCACCCTTCCCCGGCGGTTTCCATGGAGAAGGACCGGGAGAGAAGGACCCATCCGAACGCAGTCGAAGTCTTCAGCAGGAATGCACCGCGCAGCCAGTCGAGTCACAAAAAACCCCACCTACCTGCGCGACACGTCACCAGTAGAACTAAACCAAGAGGGAGGGGTGTTTCTGTATCAGAAAGTAGACTCCTAATATCAGGATTCTGACTTGGCTAAAAAAACCTGAAGGGGATGGTTTCAATAGGAAACCATCCAAGAACCCGCTCAAAGGCAGCAAACTACATACCTGATCATTTGGGGGGCCTTTTTTTACAGCCGGCAGCAAATCCCTATAAAAAGTTGCCGCGGCTTGAGCAATGTTCCGTTTTTCTCACTACTGTTATATAATAAAGACTTTGTTGTGGAACCCGTTTACTCACGTTTTTCCAGACGGAACACCTTCATTGCATCATCTCACCCCAGCAAACTTCAACCAAACTTAGCTCAGACAAACATAGCCTCAAATGGCCCCATGGGAATCTGACAACAGCCAATAGAATACATGTTCTTGCACAGGAACAGGAAGCTCAAGTGCAAAACCCAAGAGAAAAACCTCAACCTCAACTCCATGTGGTCAGCTACCCAGAATCACATGTGCTTGGTGGTTCTGCTTCATCAATAAATGGATTCTCTTTCCAATCAGCCTCCAGACTCTATTTTGTTTCCAGTGCCTTTCTCCCAGCTTGGAACTGAACCAGATGGGTATTTCTTTTAACATTAAGAGGGGCAACCCCTTTCCTCCTTTCTCACAGACAGCTGGCTACATAAGGGGTAGTTTTTTCCTTGCAGATGTTTCATTACCCAAGCGAGGTAACATCTAGCACTGATGACATTACTTAGTTTGGGTAATTAAACATCTGTAAGAAAACAACCAAGCTCAGAGAGCACCAAGGATCCCTCATTTCAAACCTAAGTTACAAATATTCTCCATTATTAAGTTGGCAACATTCCCACTGTTGAGTTCTTAAACAATGGTTCCTCTTACTGTTTGCTGTAACACATACTAGGTTTGCTCAAAATATTCAGCAAATAACCAAGGATCAAAGGTTCCAGATTTATAGCCTCTGATCTTACAGCTGAGCTATTCCAACTGAGTTTTGAAAATCTATATCAAAACACCTGGGGCAAGGAAGAGGGAAAATAGCAAGCAGAAAGATTTGAATTTTAATAGTATTACCAGCTGCAAAGATTTCGGCCTCTGGGTACCAGAACTTGCAAATGTGCACAGCTTGAGGCAGCAACATGAATGAAAAGAAAATTAACATGAAAATGAAAACATATGGAGCCCCAACAAGGGGAGCCTAGAGATAGAGAAAAGGCAACATTTAATTCTTTTTGTCTTTTATATTTTCTTTAGTTTCTTTGGAGGAAAAGGGGGGGAGAGGTGTCAAACATTCTTAGTTCTACCTTACATTCAGATCCTCCATATTTCCATTTATGGATATTAAACACAGCTAATTATAATTTTTAAAGTCTTTTGCTCTGTAAATTGCTTTATAATCCCTATTTAATCCCCAAAGCCAAGGTAGATAATTTGTCCACCATAGCAATGGTACATCCACAAACTTCAGAGCTCTTTCAAGGGGAATTATATTTACTATAGTTCGACCAGGGTTTTTTGCCTGGGGTGGGGTTGGTGGGCAAAATATCCCCTTTCTCTTATTCCTTGACAGCAGTTCCAACATAGTGTATATATAATAGGCTCATTGTTCCAAACCATGATTTATTAAATAAATTGGATTTAATGCTTTTTAGAACCAGTGACATGCAGAATCAAATTAATGTCAGACAGGACATTAGTCACTTCTTCGGCACGCAAACCCATCTGAGTGACTTTGGGCCAGTCACCCACTCTCAGCCCTAAGAAAGAGGCAATGAAAAATTCTGAAAAATCTTGCCAGGAAAACTGCAGGAACTTGTCTAGGCAGTTGCTGACTTGGGGGAAAAAACCACCCAAAGATATTAAGGGGGAACCAGATGAGCAACCCATAACTTGGCTTAGCATAATGGGCCATCCAAAGGTCAAGTCAACTTCCTTCTTTCCTTCCTGAAATTTCTTGCTTGAAATCTATCAACAGCTACACAAAATGTTGCCAATCAACGTCGGGGTCAACAGACATGAAGGTCTTGGCTTGCCTTGCTTCCTACTTGCTGTTCTCTGAGATTTGCATCCTCTCTATTTCCTTGAAATTAGAAGTTGTTTATTTTGAAGCAAGCTCACGTTTTTAACGCACGTTTTATTGAGTCTATCATCTGAACCTCTACAACTGTCTGGTTTGGTTCTGCAACCCAACAGGACAGACACAGACTTCAGAGGATAATTAGGACTGCAGAAAAAAACAATTACTACCAACCTGCCTTCCATCGAGGACCTGTATACTGTATGAGTCAAAAAGAGGCTGTGAAAATATCTACAGACCCCTCACATCCAGGACATAAACTGTTTCAAAGCCTTTCATTAAAATGATGCTATAAAGCACTGCACACCAGAACAACTAGACACAAGGACAGTTTTTTTCCTGAATGCCATCACTCTGCTAAACAAATAATTCTCTCAACACTGTCCAATTATTTACAAAGTCATCTTCTCATCACTCCTTATCACAATCCCCTCCCACTTGTGACTGTATGACTGTAACTTTGTCGCTTATATCCTAACAATTTATATTGACTCTTTCCTAGTATGATTTGATTGCTTATTGTACCCTATGACTATTATTAAGTGTTGTACCTTATGATTCTTGACTCTTGATGAATGTATATTTTATTTTATGTATACTGAGAGCATTTGCACCAAGACAAATTCCTTGTGTGTCTCATCACACTTGGCCAATAAAAAGAATTCTAATTCTGATACAGAAATACACAGCAGGCATCTAAACTTTGGGGTTAACTTTTATCCCAAGCTAGAAGCAATTTGAACGAGGCCAGATGGGCAAAACTGGAATAGATTGTTGCCATTTTCATCAACCTCATGCTTTTCAGATGTTTCCCTTGCCAACTTCCAACCTTCTCATTTGATTTGGGCTATCAGAGTTTTGCTCCCTGAAGCAAAGGATAAAATTACACAGTACTTTCTCCCTTTTCATATACAAAAAGATAGTTAGCAATGAGCAATTAGGCAAGCTCAGGATCTAAGAAGATCTCAACAGACTTGAACAATGGGCCCTAGCCCACAACATGAAATTTAATGTGGAGAAAAGTAAGGCAGGAAAAACAAGTACAGATTAGGCGAGTAGTTAAATCATGACCTTTCCTTTCCCTAGTTTTTGCTCATTCTGGAAATCTCATTTTGTCTCCTGTCATTCCTTGCCTGATGAAACTAGGTGTTGGCACATTTTATAGGACTACATCTTCCATTACTTTAAGTTAACATCTTTGCCTAGGGTGAAAGTCTAATGGAGCCCAAATATGATTCAAATATAGAAGTTTGTGCCCCATTGGGGGAGAAAAACCTGTTTGGATTTATATAGTCCTCGGGTTCAAAAGGGCTCTAATGGAATAAATTAAAAGGACAGAAATGGGCTAGAAAGAACATTTTTCTTTTACTTTCATTTTGTTGTTACATTGTTTACTATTTATATCTTATGGCTGCAAAAATACATTTTTTAACCCTATTGTTTCTTCTCTAAACCTCAGGGATGAAATGTGAACATACAGAATTGCTAGTAGGAAGCAATCTATGAAATTTTGGAGATTGTTTCTTGGGAGAATTATAGAACTGGAAGGCACTTTAGAGGCAATCCTAGTAGAAGAGCACTTGAACATGAGTCAGCAATGTGTGGCAGCAGCCAAAAAAGCGAATACAATCCTTGTGTTTAAATATTCACATTCAAAACTTCATCCTCACCTTAATCGAACCTTTTGAGATAAATGTTGGCCAGTTACTACTTCACAGTGCTGTTGTGAATATAAAAATATTCATAATAAATAGGAGCAGGTGCTCTGGGTAGCATTATAGACAATCTGTATATAAGTGTAAAGCTCCTTGAAATGAATTAATTATTCTATAATATTGATGTCCTCCACCTATAACAGAGGTGGAGAACAATGGGCCCTTTATGACTTGTGGACTTCAACTCCCAGAATTCCTGAGCCAGCATGACTGGCTCAGGAATTCTGGGAATAGAAGTCCCCAGTCATAAAACGGCCATTTCCCCCCCCCCCCCCCCATCCCTTACCTATAGTATACTATACATCTGATACTATAGCTGCCCTGTTTGAACTTCAGCTCCTTTGGCTTCCAGATTCGAAGAAGCAAGCTTGGACATTGTTCCATCGATTGTGTTGTGGTCCAAACATAATGTTTGCTGGTTTGTTTCTTGGTGCCATTTTATCCGCTGCCTCAATCTAGTGGATTCTAAGCACTTTGCAGATATTAAAATAACCATAATAAATAATACATTTTACATTACATTGGGATGCCACTGGTTTATCTTGCCAAATGGAGACTGAGAGCTAAACATACCTCACTTAATCTCCATAGACCTCCAAGTCCAGATACCAAATGGTATCCTTGAAGACCCTGTTCCTATATTGGGGCAGGGAGATAATTTTTTTTATTGGTTTTACATTTTTCTTTCTATGTCACCCTATCCTGAACCGAGCAGCCATTTAATTGGGCTGCTGTTCTGCTGCTGTCTCAGTTGGGACTTTGACAGCATAATATGAATATTGGAACTTTTTATAATAGCTTTGGTAATAATCATATTCCGCTAAACCTGTCAGAGCCTTTAGTCATTACGGCGGGAGCTGCAGAGTGCAAAAGCACACGTTGCAAGATAAATTAGCTCAGCTTTTTTTGAAGCTCTTTTTCAGAGAGAGAAGGAAACATGTCTATATCACTTTGGTGATTTCTAAATCCTACAAGAAGTCACACATCACCCTTTTAAGGTGTGCCTAGCCTTTTCCTAGACTGGTTGCCATTCAAAAACAGAATAACAGAGTTGGAAGGGATCTTGGAGGTTTTCTAATTCAATGGTCCTCAACCTTTTGGGCACCAGGGACTGGTTCTGTGGGGAGATGACTTTTTCCCATGGATCAGAGGGGACATGTCCCAAAAATGCTTTTTCAGGAGGCAACTGGCCTTTTTTGTTTTTTCTTTTGAAGACGTTTCGCTTCTCATCCAAGAAGCTTCTTCAGCTCTGACAGGATAATGGGGAATGGAAGGATTTATATTCCTTCCAGACATTTGCATCCTTTTAGAAAGTCGTTGAAGCACTTGGAGGTTTATCTATGTCTTCAGGGTCACCTGAGTTGTGTTCTTGGTTCCTGTAGTCTGCAATTATTCCTCTGGAAATGCATTCCTACTCCCACACCATTCCAACAACAACAACAATAACAACCA
Organism: Laticauda laticaudata; assembly: GCA_004320025.1. NCBI lineage: Eukaryota > Metazoa > Chordata > Lepidosauria > Squamata > Elapidae > Laticauda > Laticauda laticaudata. The sequence continues at coordinate 48,019 of BHFT01000790.1, read as the reverse complement.
AGAAATTCCAGTTGCCTCCTGAAAAAGCACTCTTGGGATAACCATGACCTGGATGACTGAGAATCTCTACAGACTTTCAGAGGGGACATGGTTTCGCGTGCTACCTGAATCCCATGGATGGGGCTTTACTTGTTTGCATGGACCAGTTTCTGGTATGCTGTGGAGCAGTGCTCATCCATGGACACTGTTGTGGTTTGCCAGCAGCCTGTGCAGACAGCAGCAGAATCAGATAGTGGGGAAGAAAGGGGACCAGTCAGGGAGTCTGAAGAGGACTTGAATGAGGGTCCTGCATCCAATGCAGAGATGGGGCCAGGACCATATGGGAGTTGGGTGCTGACACCAGAGCCTCCGTAGTCTGGCAGCAGCGAGGCAGAGGACCCAGGGGAGCCTGCTCCCAGTGTGCATGTGTGCAGAGCTGCTAGAAGGCAAGAGCAGCTGAAACAAAAGGGGTGACTTGGGAGTAAGGCTGGGAGGTGATTGTTCCTCCCATAAGGTATAAAGGACAGGCAAAGATGATGAAACCTTTGCAGAAAGCAAAGTTGTTCGTTTGGTTCAGATTCATTCTTGAAGCTCTTTGTACTTCCGTTGGTTTTTTTTCTAGTTAATTTGACACTTCTGTTATTGGCAGCACTTCACAGAAAAGAAAGGTGGGTGCTTATCTCGAAGGACTGTTTGAGATTCATTACCAGCTGGGAATAAAAACAATTCCCAGCATTGCAATAAAACAAAACTTGTTTTTAAAATAAGCGTGTGCGTAATTATGGTCCTGGAAGCCTTGGTCAGAACATGAACCAAGGGATTGGGGGCCCTTGTTCTAGCCCAGTCTCTTGCGCAAGCAGAAAACTCTATACCACTTCAGACAAATGGTTATCCAACATCTTTTTAAAAACTTTCAGTGTTGGAGCATTTACAACCTCTGGAGGCAAGTTGTTCCACTGATTAATTGTTCTCACTGTCAGGAAATTCCTCCTTAGTTCCAGGTTGCTTCTCTCCTTGATTAGTTTCCATCTGTTGCTTGTTGTCCTGCCTTCTGGTGCTTTGGAAAATAGGTCAACTCGGGTGGGATTCAATTTTTTTAACAACCGGTTCTGTGGGCATGGCTTAGTTGGTGGGCATGGCTTGGTGGTCATGTTATTGGCTGAGTGTGGCCAACTCAACATCATTTACATCGAGGCATGCATCTCCTTGCCTGGTTTCTCATGTCTGTGGGGATGCTGCAACAGTCGTAAATGTGGAAAATGGTCATAAGTCACTTTTTTCAGTGCCATTGTAACTTTGAATGGTCACTCCACACAAGCAAAGTACCAGCAAAGGAGGGGAAAAAACTCCAGAGAACTTCCTGAGACAGGAAGTCTAGTCCTGCCAAGAATGTAATAAGGGTTAACGGAGAGGCAGTTTCTGTAAGCAACACCAGAATGTTTCCTTCCTGCCTTCTTTACAGGATTAGGCCAGTAATTTCTTCTAACAACGGATTCTCCGAACTGCTTGGAATGTTAGCAACAGGTTCTAGCAAATAGGTGCGAACTGGTAGAATCCCACGCCTGGATTGACCCCCTCTTCTTTGTGGCAGCTCCTTATATATTGGAACCTTGTTCCTATCTATGCTTATCTATACAAGTCATGGCAGTCATAAAGAGGGTCACTATGTGAATAGATCCAATTTTATTATGAGATCGAGACCGGGACCAGAGTTTTACCCTTCTGAGCTTTTGAATTCATGCTGGAGTGGAGCCCATGTTCAGGGAATTGCTCTCTGCTGCAGGGGTGTCAAACTTAATTTCACTGAGGACTGAATCAGGGTTGTGTTTGACCTTGGGGTGGCCAGGGTGAGTGGGGCCAGGGTGGGCGTGGCCAGCATGTCATCGCTCATTTCGGGGAGGCACCTGTGGTGGCACAAGCACTCTGCCAGCAAAAACGGACACCTGAGCTTCATTTTCAGCTGTGATGGCCTCCTACAACCCTTTGCCAGAGAAAATTGGACCTCAAGAGGGTCTCACGCAGCCGTCCTGAATGCCATTTTTGCAGTCAGAGGCACATGAGCCAATCCTTCACTCTTTCCAGGGTGACCCTGTGGGCCAGATCTAAGCATCCCATTGGCTGGATCCAGCCCCCGGGGCCTTGAGTTTGACATCCTGTGCTCTACTGCTTTGGGCTGTTCTGTGAGTTGTGTTTATGTGATGCTTTCCTATTAGCTCATTGTATATGTTTTACTATGTTTTTACTCTGGTTTTTTTGTAGCAGACAATAAGCAAACACTGTGGTTGTTCAGCAGACCCATTGTTTGCTATGGGTGGGTTTTCGCTGGAAACTGGAAATAAATTCCAATTTCCCGCAAAAACCGTCATAAATCATGATCACATGACTGCAGGACTCTGTAAACACCATTAATGTGGGTTGGTTGTTGAACAGCCAGTACGTGGTCATGTGACTATGGGGGGGGGGCAACAGCAGAAACTTCAAGAAATAGAATTGCAAGTTCTTTTTGGGGATTCCATCGATCACTTTAAAAACTCGTACAATTCAGGCTACCTTTACAAAAATAGAGGAATAGTTCATAACAAAGTATATATTACAGCTAGTCTTCAACTTATGGCCACCATGGAACCCAATTTCTGTCGCTAACCAAACATAGACTAAGTGAGTTTTGCTCCATTTTACAACCTTTCCCGCCACAGAATAGATATAGAATTATTTTTATTGACCAAGTGTGATTGGACACAAAAGGAATTTTTCTGGGCAAAATGTCTCGGTGTACCATAAAAGAAAAGATACATTCATGAAGAGTCACAAATCATCAGGACGACACTTAATGATAGTCATAGATACAATAAACAATCAAATCATACTAGGAAACAGTCCATAAATCGTAAGATACAAGCAACAAAGTTATACAAATTCATACAAAGTCAAACAGTCAGGGGGAGGAATGGGTGAATAAGGAGAGTATGAGAAGATTAATAGTAATAGTAGTGCAGCTTTGTAAATGTGAGACAATGTTGAGAATTCATTTGTTTAGCAGAGCTGAGGGCATTCGGGGAAAAAAACTTGTCCTTGTGTCTCGTCTTGTTCTGGTGTGCAGTGCTTTATAGCATCATTTTAATGAAAGGCTTTGAAACAGTTTATGTCCTGGATGTGAGGGGTCTGTAAGTATTTTCACAGCCTCTTTTTGACTCGTGAAGTACACAGGTCCCCAATGGAAGGCAGGTTGGTAGTAATTGTTTTTTCTGCAGTCCTAATTATCCTCTGAAGTCTGTGTCTGTCTTGCTGGGCTGCAGAACCAAACCAGACAGTTGTAGAGGTGCAGATGACAGACTCAACAATTCCTCTGTAGAACTGGATCAGCAGCTCCTTGGGCAGTTTGAGCTTTCTGAGGTGGCGCAGAAAGAATCATTGCAACTGTTAAGTTAACACCATGGTTATTAAGAGAATCTGGCTTCTCCGTTCATTTTGCTGGTCAGAAGACTGCAAAAGGTGATCACACAACCCCAGGACACTGCAACAGTCATAAATATGAGTCAGTTGCCAAGTGTCTGAATTTTGATCACGTGAACATGGGGATGATGCAACAGTCAGAGGAAAAACTGTCATAAGATGCTTTTTTTTAGTCCTTCGAACGGCCATTAAACGAATGATTGTAAGTCGAGCACTGCCTGTAAGATCTCATACTTCCTGTTCTTCTTTGAAAACAATTTTCCAGCCACTTCTTTTTCTTCTGTGCATTTAATTGTTCAAACCATCAAAGAGATAAAAGTTGTGGCATGTTTAAGAAAGGAAAAAAACACCACCTCAATCTCATTTGCAGGTATTAAATTGCAGAGATCAGGCTTTTAAAAAACCCATTTGTAACAGATGACTAGCTTTTCTTACCTCTTTGCAGTGGATAGAATAAAGCCCATTGAAGTTTATTGTCATGGAAACCTGCAAAACAAAGTTGAAAAATAGCATCTTGTGTGACTTAATGTTTAAAATCAAAGGCAACCGAGCTCTGGAGTAATTTGAAGCTACGTCCGACTCTATTTCCTGTTTGAAAAAATGAGTTTAAGCACAGAATGGAAAGGGGACTTCAGATATGAAAAGGCTGTCCAATCTGACAAAAGACAACAATTTTCCTCAATGAACTTCTGAATTTTCATAAGCAGCATGAGGTTGGAGATCTCTAACACAATTGGAACCCCAGTTTCTTATTACTGTATAATTACAGCACAATTTGTAAAATATGGACCCAACAAAGTTCATATTTTGGACAGAGAGGAGTGCTGGTTTGAAAGAGGGGTTAAAGAGGCCATCTATGTCAAAACTGAACAACCCTCTCTCAACAAAAGGATACGATATCTATCCATCTATCTCCAATCTATAACACAGTCGTTTCAGCAGTTCCAAGAAGGCTCCACATCCATTTCCCCCGCTCAGATGTCCCTGATGACACAGATAAACCTCCAGGTGGTCTTAACAACCCGCTAAAAGGATGCAAATAACCAGCTGTCTACAAGACGTACAAATCCTTCCATTCCTCACCATCCAGTCCAGAGGTGGTATTCAGCAGGTTCTGATCAGTTCTGGAGAACCGGGCGTGGAAATGTTGAGTAGTTCGGAGAACTGGCATATGCCACCTCTGACTGGAGATTTTACAGTATCCTTCCCCTGTCACGCCCACCAAGCCACACCCAAAGAACCAGTAGTAAAAAAAATTGAATCCCACCACTGATCCAGTCAGAGGTGAAGAAGCTTCTTGGATGAGAAGTGAACCTTATTAAGTTGGAGAGAGAGAGAGAGAGAGAGAGAAAGGAAGGGAGGGAGGGAGGGTGAGCGAGAATGAGCAGTTTCTTCCCCTTTTCTTAATCTGCACCTTAAATGAAAGCAGTTTAGCCTAATACGTAGCAGTGGTCCAACAGACCTCTTAGTAAATGCTACGAGTCATGAGGAACTATTGTAAAAGGCACTTTGACTCTTCAAAATTAAATAGTTGTTTTTCTTGGAGGTGCATTACACTGTAATGGAATATCAAACTAACAGCGGCCAGAATACTGATTCACAATACCAATTAGCTCATACTAAGAAACATCCATATAATTGGCAGGAAAACTTAGAGGGTTGAAGCTGAGAAGATGGGAAGCACTGATTCCCAGATTAGAGATGGTTGTTTAAACACTCCGTACACCAGGGTCACCAAGCAACACGTGAAGTATCTGTTAACTTAGAAAAGTGAGAGGAAGAAGCATAGAGAAAACAGAAACCTCCCAACTTATATATGCATGGTGTTCTCCACTGCAAATAATGGTTTATGCATAAAACCAGACAGGGTCTTCTGTCAAGTCAATTTGTGACATTAAACTAAGGGCTAAATGATTGGCAGATGTTTTCTAGATCCAGTTCAAGGTGTTGGTAATCTTGAAGTGCTTAGAAGGTTGCTCAAATAATATTAATATGAATTATCTGAGTTAATTCAGGCCACTGGAATTGAGTCATTAAATTTGAGAAAGGAGGAGAAGGAGGAGGGGGGAGGAGAAGAAGAAGAGGAGGAGAAGGGAAGGAGAAGAAGGAGAAGAAGAAGAAGAGGAAGAAGAAGACAAGGAAGAGGAGGAAGAAGAAGAAGAAGAGGATGAAGAAGAAGAGGATGATGATGAAGAAGATTCAAATGTGCACACACAAAAACAGAAATGTTCACCATGTGTTGTGAAATAAGGTGTCTTCTAATCTTTGTATAAGAGAAGTTGGATGCAACTGTAGATTTTGAGTTTTAAGGATTTATCCTGCCATTTTAGATGATATGCAATCTATTCCCTGCATGCTTATTTTCTTTCAGCAGATCAAAAGAGAATAACTTTGTACTGTATATCTGATAAATAGTGCATTGTCTGAGTCTCCCTTGACCGTGCATACTATTTTCCAAAAAAAAAAAGACTGAGCCTCTTCTTCCTACCCCTGGTTTTGTTTTGTTGTTTCCCCATTCAGCTCCCTTTTGTTTTGTATTTTATATAACTGCTCTTTCCTGCCCTTGGGCAGCAAACAGCCAATGGTAATATTTGCATTCTATTCCCATGCCTCCACTGTAAAGTTTTGAACTATGTTAGCCTGCACAAAACTTACCATGAATTGTCTAGATATCAACAGGGTGCTCTGGGAATTACAGATTGAAGCCAGGTGGATGCCATCTTCTGAACCGTGGATGGCTTCACCCAGCCAGATGGCCAACACAATCTCTTCTAAAATGCTCCAACCCATTCCCTATTTAGCAGAAAAATGCAGTTAGATGAGGAGTGCCAAACTCAATTTCATTGAGGGCCGCATCAGGGTTATGTCTGACCTTGGGAGACAGGGTGGGCATGGCCAGTTTGATGTCACTCATGTCAGGTGCCTTTGGTGACCTGAGTACTCTGCCAGCAAAAACGGGCACCCTATCTCCATTTTCAGCCATGATGGCCTCCTGCAGCCCTCTGCCAGTGAAAATGGAGCTCCTTTTTTACTAGCCGAGGCACCCTGGGCCAGTCCTTCACTGTTTCCAGGATGGCCCTGTTGGCCAGATCTAAGCACCCTGTCAGATCCCCATAGGGGTCTGAATCTCAGGGGGAAGACGAAAAGCTGACAGAGAGCGGGAGAGTGGCTCCGTTGGCTGTGGAGGAAACTGGGGAAGGGCGAAGTCAGGCTGGACAGAGCAGGGCAGAGGTAGAACAAGGGAGAGGGGGTTCAGAGGAAGACCAAGGCCCACCCCCTCCTCATCCTAGGACACACAGGGAAGAACGCAGAAGAGAGCAATGTGGGTTGCATGGCTTACAAGGAAGGAAAGGGCCCTGATTCCCTTCACAAGGCACACCTGGGTATGGAGTTTCAAGAAGAGGCAGTTGGGAGGGGGTGTTTTCTGGGAACAAACACTGAATTCAACCAGTGTGGTGAGTTTTGTAGCCTGTATTCCTGGAATTCCCCATGACTGTGTGAATTATTGCCATGCTCCTGTGTGCTTATCTGCTCAATTATTGGACTCATTATTTTGCCCTGTAGGAGTGATTAATTGCAGTCATTCTGCATACAGCATTTGGACTGGAATATCCACAGCCAGAGACTGTTGTAGGTTCATGGGAGAGCTTTTCTTCAGGCCAGAGGGAAACTGGGACATTGGGAGTCAAGTTGGAACAAATAAAGGGACTAATACCTATTTTCTGGTTGTGTTGCCTTTGTGCCACACCCTGGGTCATCACACACCCTGTGGGCCGGATTCGGCTTCTGGCCTTGAGTTTGATACCCCTGATTAGATGTTGGTTTTCCCGTGGGTTGGATATGGGCAGAACATGTCACTGTGTGTTCTTGTCTTTGACAAATGGTCAGTGGCCTGTACTCTTGCTAGGACAAGCTGGCCATGCAGATCAACCCTAAGGCAGACCTTGTCCTAATCCTTTATTGGACTATGGGCAATAAATATTAATTTTATAGCCAAAGTATCCAAATGGTTCATATACTATAGGGTTCCTAGGCAATATGACCTGGGAGAAATTAAAATTGATTACAGTCATATGGAACATACAGATGAGTCACCTTGGATTTAATATAAAGCAGGTTCTGCTACTCTATAAAATGCACTTTAAGTGAAGTTGCAGTATGTATTTGTCTCTGAAGAATTGTAAGACTCTGAATTGTTCATTAAATCTACTTTGCCACAGGTCCTGGGGGTTAAATAAAACCCTTTTATACTGCCCAGAAGCAAATCGAAACGGACAAATATTAGCCAGGAGCAGAAAAGGCACAAGGGCTCCATTCAACTTGGAAGGATAAATGGTTCTAGATACTATAATCAAAATTGGAAATCAGAACAATGTACTGTAGTGTTTTACAAATTTATCCCCATATTACATTGCTATGAGAAGAAAGATGACTCTTTGTATATATATTCCGGTATGTTGGATGCCAGCCTGTATTAATATTAATAATTAATAACTGTAATGTTATTATTGTATTACAGTCATGTATTAGATACCTGTGTGTTTTTAGGAATTAATTAACTATAATAGTATTTTTAATTAAAAACAGCATTACAAACTTACACAAACAAGAAAATGAAAAGAATAAAAAATAGAAGCTATAGAAAATAAAAAATGAAATATACAAAGGAAAAAGAAAATAAATATATAAAGTGACTTCCTCCTTCATCATAAGTATACACAATTTTTGTAACTTATCACCTTCTCTTAAAATGCAATAAATGATCTCTTCTTCCCATATCTCACCTCCTATCAATAAACAAATCCATAAAGTATATCAGTTCAGTCCTGATATCAGAAAAAGTCCAGGAAGGATGATCAGAGATAACAACATATCTATTTTAATCTTGATCAAATAAATCAACTTTATATTTTTTCCTTTGACTTCTAGGAATCTGGATATTAATCATTAATAGTTTAGATGAGAGACCTGTTCATTACATTGGGGTCTACTGATCAGTTGGGATTGTTGATGTACCAACCTCCCTACCTGAATGTAGAAAAGCAGGCAGAGCTGAAGGTGGAGTTAAATGCATCATCAGTTTAGAGTCCTTGCATTGCAAAAAGAGATCCTTGAGTTCCATAGACCCTATCCAGCACTAATTTCGTGCTGACCATTGACTAAGATTCTTGTGCCTAAGCTTGTATAAATCTTCTCAGCTGCAACTTTATGAATGATCCAGATCCTTCATGCCTGACACTGAGGTTTTTGATTCCATTTCTGGGTTGACAATGGAGTTCCTAAAACTTTTGATCTTGCGGGACTTCAATCTGCCTTCCCTGGGAGTGGGACCTCAGATGGCTCAGGAGTTTATAGCCAGGGGTGGGGCTGCTAGGGATTCGCAGGGGTTTGGGGGAGCCCTAGTTAAGATTCTGCACAGTTCGGAGAACCCCCAAATCCCATTCCTGGCTGGCCCCACCCACCCCACCCCTATGTCCCTATGCAGCCCGTTTTGGATGCAGGTAAGTGCAGGGAATGCATGGAGGCTTGGGGTGGGCAAAAAAATGGGCCTCCTGGAAGTTCGGGAAGGCCAGAAATGGGCCCGTTTCCAGCTTCCAGAGAGCCTCTGGAGCCTGGGGAGGCTGTTTTCGCCCTCCCGGAGGCTCAAGGAAAACCTTCGGAGCCTAGAGAGGGCAAAAACACCCTCCCACCATGGTGCAGGAGGCCGACTAGGCCACGCCCACCATAGCCATGCCCACCCAGCAACTGGGCAGAGAACTCTTTGCCCAAAATTTTTGAAGCCCACCCCTGTTTATAGCCATACATTTCTTTAGTCATTAGGAAAGGCAGAAGCATTAAAAGAAACCAGCCCTTCAAAAAAGAGATGATCAAATGCAGAAAGCACAGAATTTTTCCTTCTTTTTGTTTGATTCCTGTTTTTTTTTTAATTATTCTGTCTTTAAAAAAATACTCCAAATTCTCAATAGACCAAGCCTATTTAAATCAACTGCATCATACTAATTTTAGCTATGTTGAAACTCCAATTGACCAGGCTCCTCAAAATATAAGTCTAGAAAATTATTGTGCAATCTAATTTGGAACACTATAAAGCTAATTAAAAACCTTGATTCCAGCAAGCAAAATGGGCTCTGTTTACCCACAACCCCAGACGTTATTAAACATCTAGAAATAGATAAATATTAAATATTTTGCCTCCTTCTGCAGCTGTGCTTCTACAGCTAATTTAGATTATTGTTTGAATTGTAACACTAATTTTAGACCCAGCGGAAACTGGAATGGCAGGTGGAAAAATCTCTAGGAAGACAGAAAAAAAAAAAAAACTAACCAAAAATGACAGGACACATTTTTAAAAAATTAACTGAGTGTTTCTTTTCTATATTATAGAGTTGATTACTTATTAGACAAATCTTGGAAAATACAAACTTGTTGCTGAGATACTTTATACTGAACTTCTACCAGGAGTTGACATTGCCTAGCAATAAGTAGAGAAAAGTATGATTATATGAAATTCTTCTTAGACATGATACCACTGAAAGAAAGAAAGAGAACTAAACCTGAGAATATAATAGAAACAAATATTTTAGTATTTATAAAGCAAGTTTCCAAAACTATATTATTTTCGGTGAGCACCTGCTAAAGATTACCTGCTTTAGCTTTTACTGGAGCCTAAATATAACATTGCTTTTTAAAGAAATGGACTTGATAAAATCAAGGCTACCATATATACTCATGTGTAAGCCCATCCATGGATAAGTCAACCTTCCCATATTTAATCTAATTACCATGAAAAGTGTACCGCCTGTGGATGAGATGACCCCCATTTTTCATGGTATTTTGATGAAAAAAATAGTTTTAAATGATGATGGACAATAGAAACTTTTTCACTTGACTTGATTTTAGTCCCACTTATGAATGTAATTTTGTCACTTGTATCCTTATAGTTTATATTGACTGTTTCCTAGTATGATTTGATTGCTTATTGTACGTTCTGACGATTAAGTATTGTACCTTATGATTCTTGACTCTTGATGAACGTGTATTTTCTTTTATGTACACTGAGAGCATTTGCACCAAGTCCTTGTGTGTCCAGTCACACTTGGCCAATAAAGAATTCTATTCTATTCTATTCTATTCTATTCTATTCTATTCTATTCTAGTTCTTGTTCTTGTTCTTGTTCTTGTTCTTGTTCTTGTTCCTGTTCCTGTTCTTATTCTATTCTATTCTATTCTATTCTATTCTATTCTATTCTATTCTATTGGTACTCAACTGCTTTGTTCTGTCAAATTTGGAACCAAACACATTTTGACACAACAGTTTTGCCCCGGGACTGATTGCTTGTTGGCACTCAATGCACAAAATAGAATTTGTCAGTGTTGGCTGCATTGTGACTTACTATATCAGAGTTCCCCAATCTTTCTGGATTGGCGGCCTTGGGGGGGGCAGATGCCATTATGTGCACATATGCACGGTCCCACATATGGGACCATGAGCATAAGTGTGTGTCAGTGTCAGCACCACGCAATGCTCGCAGTGATGCTAGCACCTGTGCAACGCTCATGGTGATGCTGGTGCCCATGTGACATTTGCAGCAATGCTAACATGAGTGGAGGTGTGTGCACACGCAAACATGCACATGACTGGCCAGCCACTTACACAGCCCGGTTGCCAACAGACCACAGCATGTTAGTGGGCTGCATCCCCCAGGTTGGGATCCCCGCACTGCAATATTCTTTGTGGGGAAAAATTATTTAGTGCTCATCATTTTTGGTTCTCATTGCAACTTCTGGACCCAATTAACAATGAGTACTGAGGTACCACTGTATTTCATTTGAGTCCATCTCATCTTTGGATAGCCAGAAAGACACTGAAATAATGAAGGGGCCATCTTTATAATTTCAGGCTTTGATGCCAGGTAAGGCCTGCATCAGTGGTGGAATTCAATGTTTTTTTACTACTGGTTCTGTGGGCGTGGCTTGGTGGGTGTGGCAGGGGAAGGATACTGTAAAATCCTCATTTCTATACCATTCCTGGGGGAAGATTACTGCAAAATCTCCATTCCCTCCCCACTCCAGGGGAAAGTTACTGCAAAGTTCCCATTCCCTCTCCACCCCACTAACCTGCTTTCCAGCTCCATTCTCCTGTTCAGAGCAACAAAAGAAGACCCAGCCGATCATCTGGGACTAGGGAGGCAGAGAATAGATGGGGTTGGCGGGGCCAGTCAGAGGTGGTCTTTGCTGGTACTCCAAACTACTCAAAATTTCCGCTACCGGTTCTCCAGAGCTGGTCAGAATCTGCTGAATACCACCTCTGGCCCACATGGAATATAGACTAGGTAGTTGCTAACTATTAAGTTGCTATCCCATTGTAAGAATCTGAGCCAGGACATGCAAATCTAGGGAATTCTGGAAAGAAAGATTTGAAAAACTTCCGATCTCTAACAGTATAAGTTGAACCATTTAGGCACAGATATGCCAACAAGATATTTTAGTAAAATCATATTAAAGAACAGTACATTGGGACTAAAGGGCCTGTCACATAGGCCGACGGATGCAAAACATATGGAAAAAGGACACAGCAGACAAGAAAATTTTCCATCCATTGTTATCTGCTCTCAAAAGTGCCCCAAATTTGCATAAGCAGAGTGGACAACAACGGAAAGGAATGGACGGGAGAGGATGTAGCGAGGATTGTAAAATGGATGCTCCACGGAAGCCTAGCGGATGGAAGCGGATGGAAACAGATGGCACATCCGCAGGGCTTCCGGGGAGCACAACGAAGCAGAGCGCGCAGCGGAAGGAACGGATGCCGAGCGGATGCCAAATGGATGATGCAGATGCATCACGGAGCCTAGCAGATGCCTAGGGGATGCTAGCGAATGCAAAGTGTTCACTGCGCAGTGGGGAGGATGCATTGCGTCAGCCCATGTATATAAAGGGATGCAGCTCGCAAGCAGGTCACCATTCAGAAGAAAGACCTGCTGCCAGACACATCTCCAGCCAACAACCATGGGAAGAAGAGGAAGCCTGTGCCATCTGCTGCCAGCCCTAGCAAGCAGGACAGGGCACCATCCCACCCCCTGGCCCTGACTCTGCTTCTGCTGGGGCTTCTGCTGCTCGGGGGCTGACTCTTCTGGTGCTGGTGCTTCTGCTGCGCTGCTCCTGGTGCTGGTGCTTCTGCTGGTGCTTACTCTGCTGGCGCTGCTCCTGGTGCTGGGGCTTCTGCTGGGGCTTACTCTGCTGGGCGCTGCTCCTGGTGCTGGTGCTTCTGCTGGTGCTTACTTGCTGGCACTGCTCCTGGTCCTGCTGATTCTGCTGGTCCTGCTGGTGCTGGCTGGTGCTTACTTTGCTGCTGCTGACCTGGTCCTGCTGGTGCTGCTGGTCCTGCTGGTGCCTTACTCTGCTGCTGCTGATCCTGGTCCTGCTGGTGCTGCTGGTCCTGCTAGTGCTGCTGGTGCTGCTGATCTGCGGTGTGCTGGTCCTGCTTTTGCTGCTTCTGTTGTTGTTGCGCTTCTGGTGGTGGTGGTGGTGTGGTGAGCAGCCCCAGAACCTCAAAGCCCTCTGATGAAGGCCCAGAGGGCCCTGCCAGAGGGAGGAAGAGGCATACGCGAGAATGGGAGAGGAGGCAATACTCCATCGATGAGGAACATGAGGATGAGGTGCTGGAATGGCTGAGGGAGAATGAGTACCTAGGGTGGAAGGGACACAGGTTCTATCGAGACACCAAGAGGAAGCAGTGCTTGGAGAGAGGAAGGCGAGAGCCTGGGCTACACTTCGGAGGTCGTCCTCGGGTGGTGGAAGCACATGCACACCTGGTACGGGAAGCTGCACCTCAAGAAATCTGGCCAGGCCACGGTCAAACTCACCGACTGGACCTACGTGATGGCCAAGTGCAGCTTCTTGGAGGGTGAGATCTGCCACCGAGGAGCAGCACCTCTGACAAACCCTCTCTCTCAGGCAGCTGCTGAGAGCCAGTCCTCTTCTGGCCAAGAGTCAGCTCCTGTGTCCAGGCAGGTATCTGTGGAGTGTCCCATGACGGAGGCCCCCCCGACAGCTGCACTACCCATGGCGGAGCGCATGAAGGACCCCCTGACACAATGGGAGCAAGGAGAGGACACTTCCACCAGAGACCAACCCACATCCACCCCAGCCACCTCCACAGAAAAGCAGGCAGAGAGCCAGACCGGAGGGGCAGAGCCAACTGTCCTGCTGGAGATCAGGGACACCATCAAAAGCAGCGTAGATCTCCTCTCTCAGCTGGTACACACCGACATACCATCCTCAAACTGAAAGCCCTTCCTCACCTACGTCAACCAGACCCTCATGGATATGTCCGAATCACAGTACCAGGTGTAAAAGGACAGGATTACCAGTCTTCTCACAACCCTCCAGGCCCAGCTGAACCTGCTCCAACCCAGTCCAGGTCTGCTCCTCTACCCCAGGTGATGTCACAGCCCTTCCAAGGCTTTCCACAGGCCCTCACCTACCAAGGCTATGGCTACCAGGAGTTCCAGCAGCACAGGCAGCCCTTCCCAGTCCAGCCACAGTTCATCGAATGCCACCGATGCCACTGATGCCATCGATGCCACCCATGCCACAGATGCCACCCACGCCTCACCTCGCTCAGCTGCAGACCAGACAGCCCCACTACACTCCTCCTTCCTCCACCCCAGAGCCAAGCCTGGCCTCAGAACATCTGTCATCGGTCTTGGGATTGACACCCATGTCATGGAGAAGGGGCTCTCAACATCACGGGACTGAGCCAGCTCTCTGAAAGCTTCCTCCACACACCATCCCCTGTTGTCCTCTTGGGGCCAGGCACCCAATGGCACCTCAGACCAGCACTCCAGCAGCAGCCACTCCACAGCACCTGGACCCTTCACCCTGAGACTATGGGCACGCCTCTGAGTGACCAAGAAGAGTGCCAGAGACTGGGTTGCTACCTGTTGACTTTATCTTTGCTTGGGACACTTTACTTGGGTCATTTTGCTTTTACAGTTTGTTAATAAAGTTTTCTTTGCTTCACACACTTGCTTCAGTTCTTTTAGTCAAGAAAGTCTTGGTGGAAACTTTTAGAAATGGTTTAAGCCTTTGCCATGCTTTGGGATGGGTAAGGATAGCAGTGGGATGGGCAGGGATACCCGTGGGATAGGTAATAGCTGTGGATGGGTTGAGATAGCAGTGGAATGGGCAGGGTACCGTTGGATGGGTAATAGCTGTGGGATGGGTTAAGATAGCTGTGGGATGGGCAGGGGATACCTGTGTATGGATAAGGATAGCTGTGGGATAGGTAAGGATAGCTGTGGGATGGGTAAGGATAGCTGTGGGATGGGTAAGGATAGCTGTGGGTTGGGTAGTTGTGAGCAGGGAAGGATAGCTGTGGATAGATAAACCTCCAGTGCAAGCATAGTAGGACTGTATGGTCCACCCTCCCAGGTGCCACACCTATGGCCCTTTATTATCAATTACAATTTAATCATTCATCCACACATTTCAACATGAACACAACTCTTTATTAAATGCCCTGTTCATTGTAGGGCCACTCAACATACATGGCACAATCTCATCAGTGTGATGAGACAGGCTGAAGGAAGCATCCATTAAGCATCTTACCATCCTGGTCTTGCCACTGCACTGCTCCAGCTGGGGAGTTGCACCAGTGTTTCAGGAGGTTGCGCTGCTTCTTCCCTTCACGGTGAAGCTCTGTTGGGGCCTTGCACATCCACAGTATCTATCAGGTTTCGCCCTTGCCTCCATTCCCAGGCTCCATGTCCCCATTGCCTTGTTGGAGGTCCATGAGCCTGTTCTGCAACACTGGGTAGCGGGTGTGCATGAGATTGTGCAGGATGCAGCAAGCTTCCATGATGTTCCTCACGGTCTGTGGGCGATACTGCATGGTGGTGAGAAGTACCTGGAACCTGTTGGCCAGGATTCAAAGGCGTTCTCCACCACCCGTCTTGCCCTGGACAGTCTGTATTGAAGATCCTCCTTCACGGGTGAGGCATCTGGAAGTGTATGGCTTCATGAGGTAGGTTCTAAGGGAAGGCGTCATCCCCACGATGAAGTAGGGCACATCTTGTGTGTCATTGGCAGGGGGTCTGGATCTGGAAGCCCATGATGAGGTTGCGTTCCAGCCCCTCCTTGAGGTCACTGGCATTGTATACCTGGGCATTTGAAGATGACCCGTTGCCTGAAGCATAAATGTAGATGAACTTGTAGTCAGCATCGACCATGGCGAAGAGGATGATGCTGAAGAAGCCCTTGTAGTTGTGATAAGTGGACCCTGATTTGGCTGGAGCTTTGCAGGCCACGTGCTTGCCATCTATGGCTCCAATGATGTGGGGGAAGTTCCACTCTGATACCACTGCTCTGCAACTTTCTTCCATCCTTCTTCAGTGGAGGGACACTGGAGGAACTCCTCCAGGTATTCTTCGATGATGGCCTGCACCACTTCTCTGACCACAATGCTGATGGTGTTGTGTGGCACCCTCCAGCCGTACTGCATGTTCCTGTACGTGGTCCCTGAGGCCAGGTGGCGCAGAGTCAGTGCCACCTTCAGCCCAGGTTCCAGGCTGGGCGGGAAGTTGGTGTTTGCCTTGGTCAACCTGGGTCTCAGCCGCTCCACAACTTCGTCAAACGTGGCTGGCGCATCCCATGAAGTTCTGGAATGCACGAGGGTCTTCGTTCCTCAGCTCCACCATCAGCTTGTATACAGTCCGTACTCTGCTCTTCTCGCGATCCATATTCGGACCCAGACACTTCTTGGCCGCCTCCTTTTCTTCACGTAGAACAGGTGAAAGAGCCTGTAGATGACTTCGCACTGTTGTAGAACGATGGCGGCTACTAAAAGGAGTGTGTGATGATCCATGGTGGAGATGACTGGATGCTGTGAAGAGCAAGAGCAAGATGAAGGCTGAAGAGGTCTGCACAGCAGGGCTGCTGGACTGAAAATGAGATCCAGGTGATTCTTCCCCCTTTTTATAGGAAATATAGGTTTTCTGCTAGGTTTCCTTTTGCATCCTCTTAGGCATACTCCAGATATCCTAAATATCGAGATATGTTCCCCTATACAAACGTTTTTTTCCGTTTTAATGCTTTGTATGTGAGCTGCATCTCTTCATCCTTTCTACGTCCGTGCTACTAATGCCTGCGTGTCCGTTCCGTGTCCATTTTGCTCTCTCCCTGTGTCCGTTTTCCGTGGAGCGGATCGAGTTGCACGGATGTGCAGCGGATGCCTAGCGGATATAGCTGACGCGTAACGGATGACGACGGACATCTAACGGATGTTCCCCGTATTGCGTAGCAGATGTAGAACGACGTGTTGGATACATTTTCCACTCAAAAAGTTTTGTTTTTCCGCTTGAAAAACTTTTGAGTGATTGAAATGTCAGTAGACAGATGCTAGATGGATAGAGAGTATGAAAAACGGACGCAGTGAGTAACAGAACGGATGCATCGCGTTAACTAATGGATGGCAAGTGTTTCTCTCCGTTTACATCCTCTTTCCATCCATTGGTGCTGTGTGACAGGGGCTTAAGTAAAGGAGGATTCTTCACAAATTTTGCTCTGCAGTAGACCTTTATCCCTTAGAGTAGGGGTGGGTAACCTTGTGGCAACTTTACCACTTGTGGACTTCAACTCCCAGAATTCCTGAGCCCACCATTCTGGGAGTTGAAGTCCACAGGTCATAACATTGCCATAGTTACTCACCTTTGTCTTAGAGCCATTTGTCCAAATTGGGAATTATAGTAAAGCATGCATTCTTGCTTACTGCATAAGTTCAGAAGTTCAAGTAGATCTCATTCCACTCAAGAATATTTTTATTCTGAAATTCTTTTGCATGAAAGAAACTCCAGAAGTCACATGTTTCATGAACCTGAATGAGAATCAGAAGAAGGAATATGCAGAATTTCTCTTCTAGGAAGTAATTTAAACCGTAACTTTGATTATTGTACAGTTTTTATACACACATACATGCTTCATGTTCAATCTTCTTTCATTCTGGAATTGCATTTTAGAATGAAACCACTTGAGGGAGCTCCTCTACAAGCAAACCCACAGTATTGTGGCACAATATTTATTTCATTGTTGGAATAAATGTGATTCTCTCACATTTTGTTATCTATTCACTGCTATGAAGTGCCAAGATTATAATGGTCTTACAACTAGAAGGAGGGAGACATGTGAATCCATATAAATTGGCCCGTTATCTATTTTATATATAGAAATAATTGCTTATTCCCAGCAAAGGGATGCTTAAAATAAGACCCAGCTTATCTTAATCTTAACCCTCACTGCAAATGGTTGCAGCTGAGTACCTGGAGACTGTCAAATAATTTGCTAGCAGGGGAATTGTTATTTTACCTCCAACTAGCAGCAGGTGTGGGATTTTTTTTTTTGCAAAAGACAACTGGACTTTCTTGGGTTTGTTTTTGTTTGTTTGTTTGTTTTAAATGTTTTGCTTCCCATCCAAGACTGTAGAGATTCTCAGTCATCCAGGTTGTCCCAAAGGTGCTTTTTCAGGAGGCAACTGGACTTTCTTGGTTTTTTTTTCTTTGAAGACTTTTTTTTTCTTTGAAGATTTTTTAGCCATACAATTTGGGATGAACACTCTTTGAATGCTGTGGGAGTTGGAATGAATTTCAAGAGGGAAAAAATGGCAGACTACAGGAACCATTTGTACTCCTCAGGTGACTCTGAGGATACAAATAACCTCCAGGTGCTTCAATGACCCTCTAAAAGGATGCAAATGACCAGCTGTCTGCAAGGAATATAAATCCTTCCATTCTCCACTATCGTGCCAGAGCTGAAGAAGCTTTTTGGATGAGAAGCAAAACGTCTTTAAAGAAAGAAACAAGAAAGCCCAGTTGCCTCCTGAAAAAAATCACATTTGAGATTCTCATCCAAGAAGCTTCTTCAGTTCTGACCTGAATGACTGAGTCTCTCCATAGACATTTGCTGGCTGATTATTTATTTTTGCAGATTTCAGCAAAAATTTGATTAGCTAGTCAATATCTGTGTTTCCAATGATACTGCAGGCAGATTAATGATGATACTTTCTATTCAATTGTGTCTGATTCTCAGTGATTCTATAGACTGGCTCTCTCCACAGTTTTGGATCTTGTATGTCTGATCTCTGGTTCTTGTGTGACATTTGTGTGGATTGCGCTGGTGAAATTCTGAACTGGATGTGAATCCTGACCAGACTCTTGGAGTTCTGGAGTGGATTTTGACTTGTCTTCTGAACACTCTTGTTAAAATCACTCAGGCAAACTTCTGTTTTGGTTTTCATTCCTGGTCTGCTGTTATCTGCTCAGACTTGAGTAAACTACTAATTATCCTAGCAACTGTATGTGAGAGAGAGTATATAACTGAAACCAGAAGCAGGACATCTCCACAATCTTTCTTAAAAAGGGAAGGTTGGAAATTGGATGAAAACTGTCTAGACTGGTTGGGTTGAGTGATGATTCTTTAAACAGGGGTCCACCACCATCTCCTTAAGAGCCAGTGGAAGCCTCTACCTCCTCCAAGGAAAACTTAACCATTGCCTGAACTCAGTTTTATGTCTCCTCTCTTGACCATGGGGGTCATGGATCAAATATAGAGATGGACAACCTTACAATTACAAGAATTCTTGCCATTTCCTCAGGTTCAGCCGGATCAATCTCTTCCCAGGTAACTTCTGTAACTTAGCTCATTGCAATGTTTTGCAAAGGGGAAGGAAACACAGAATATTAAAACATTCTGCCAGTAAAAGTTTCCCTGTTGCTGTTGTGGTTCGCCAGCAGTTGGTGCAGATGACAGAGATATCAGACAGTGAAGATGAAAGGGAACCAGTCAGGGAGTCTGGTGAGGACTTGGATGAGGGTCCTGCAACCGATGCAGGGATGGGGCCAGGACCATCTGAGAGTGGGGTGCTGCCTTTGGAGCTTTTGAAGTCTGGCAGAAGTGAAGCAGAGGACCCAGGGGAGCCGGTTCCCAGTGCACATGTGCACAGAGCTGCTAGAAGGCGAAAGCAGCTGAAGAAGAAGGGGTGACTTGGGAGTAAGGCTGGGAGGTAATTGCCCCTACCAGAAGGGATAAAAGTCAGTCCTCAATGACAAAGAGCTTTGCAGGAAGCAAAGCAATTCAGTAATTTCTGAGTCCTTCGTGAAGTTCTGTACTTTGGACAGTTTTTTCTGGGTTTTTGGGTTGGTTTATGTTAGCCTTAATTGGACTTCTGTTTTTTGGCAGCATTCTACAGCACTGAAAAGTGCTCTTATCTGGAAGAACTGTGTATAATTAGTTTTGGCTGGGAATGTAAGTAATTCCCAGCGTCTCACTAAAATAGGTTTTACTTTTAAATTCAGTTTGTGTTTTATCAAGTTTGACGAAGCCTGGGTCAGAACAGTTGCAGTGCAGATCCTTTCCTTTTAATCATGTTGAGTTTCTCAAGAGAATAATTAATTCCATTCCTACTTCTAAACAAAACAAAACAAAACAACAACAACAAACACCTCAATCATTTTTAAAGAATTATTGTGGGGATCAGGTATCTTTCAGAAGCTTGTATGCTACATGTACAAGTCTATAGCCCTTTCTCAGCAGCCATTTCTTAAGGGAATTCAGATTTGGAAATCCACAGACTTGATCAGATCAATCATAATGAAAAAAGTGATGCCCTTTATTAGCATTTAAAACCTAGCATCTAGAAAAACTGCAAAGAAAAACAAAAGCCAAAGTGTAGTCTTCAAAAGATTGAATGGATTAGTTTGTTGTTTGTTTTAAAAGGAAGAACATTTTACCTCACAATACTGGTATAGAAGACTCCATCATCCATAAGCTTCTGAGAGAAAAATATGACAATAATACAACTGCTGAAAATGATATTATTGTGGGATCACGTGTCAATGATTTTGAGAGGAAAGTTCAGTCTTCTTGGGTTTTCTGGCTTTTTCTGCTAGTACCTGAAACTGACAAACCACAAAGACTAATCTGTGACTGGTGATTGACCTATAATGTCACAGATTATCAGATTTGGTCTTGAAGAAGAATTTACCATTAAGGTCTCTCCAAATGTGGACCATTAATGAGTTGGTGTCCATGCAGATCAGACATGTCAATTTTTCTTGACATAAGCTGAGTGAAAATGCTGTGCCATCAAACTTTTCCAAAAATCGTGTCAGCAATCTAAGACAAAGATGATTACAACTTGCAGAAAACAAGTAATCTCCAAAAACTGTACTCACTGCACAATCAAGTACTTGGATTACAGGGAGTTGATATTATCTGATACATTTCTCTTTGGATAATGATTCAATGGGAGTTAACAATATATGCTGTGACCCATATATTTCCAGATGTGGGCAAAACAAAAGCACATTGATTATTATGATAGTAATTAAAATCCATTTTAGACAGGGTCATTATTAGGCCAACTCCTGACACCAAATAGGTTCACACACCCTGCTAAACCAGGAGTTTTGTAAACCCCAATGAGCTAAATCACACTTTGCACAAAAGGAAAACCAAGCAAACTACATTAAGTCTTAGAATGATGTTATGAACAGTGTTTGAACGGAGAATGTTGTATGTTTTTGGGCTCTGCAGAGTTTTCATTAGACAATATGATGGATGGAAAATCCTGTATTGGAAAAAGGGACTTCTTATCTGCAAAACTACTGCTTTATTCCCAACTAATAATTTTCAACTGTACCACCTTCAGATTTACTGGTCTTTTCCCCAACCAGAACAGAAGAACCTCAGGGTTAGTGAATGTACGAAACAGAGCCTTGGATGGGAGAAGAAGAGTAGACCAAGTCAACATAGTCTGGCCAATATATAGCTTGATATATGAAAGGAGAATATAGTATTTGTAGCTCTGTGTCATATAATATATGTGGGTATATGCATTATTTTTTTATTTATTTTGTCATGTTTACATAGTGTATATTGGAGGTGGTCACCCTTTGAGAACTGTATGTAGTGAAATTTCATTTTAATGTATGCCGATTAGTGTACATTCATAGTGTTGTGGTTCGCCGGGAGCCTGCGGAGACGGCAGCAGAGTCAGACAGTAGGGAGGAACATGGGCCAGTCTGGGTGTCTGGGGAGGACTTGGATGAGGGTCCTGCATCCAGTATAGAGATGGGGCCAGGGCCATGTGGGAGTTATGTGCTGACTCCGGAGCCTCCAGAATCTGACAGCAGCGAGGCAGAGGAACAAGGGAAGGCTGTTCCCAGTGTACACATGTGCAGACCTGCCAGAAGGCAAGAATAGTTAAGACAAAGGGGCAACTCAGGAGTAAGGCTTGAAGGTGATTGGTCCTCCCATAAGACATAAAGAAGGAGGAAAGGGACGGGAACCTTTGCAGGAAGCAACTTTGTTCGTACTGGTCAATTTGAAATCTGAAGTTCTGTGTTGATTTTGTGTTCCATTTGGCCTCATATAACTAATTGGAAATTTAGTCGTTGGCACCATTCCAAGGAAGATAAAGGTGCATGCTTATCAGATTTATCCTGAAGGACTTTGGCAGACTTCCAAGGGACTATTTACAAACTGTTGGAGACTCACTACGGGTTGTGAATGACTAAAATTCAGAGCCATTGAAATAAATAAAAAAGAGGTTTGGGACTGACGTGTGGTTGTTAGTGTCTCAATAGCCTTGGTCAGAACACAAAGTGACAATAAAGTTATTCTGTTCTGTTCTGTTCTGTTCTGTTCTACTCTACTCTACTCTACTCTATTCTATTCTATTCCATTCCTCTATTCTATTCTATTCTATTCTATTCTATTCCATTCCATTCTAATTNTGTTCCTAGTTTGGGTAATTAAACATCTGCAAGAAAGCAACCAAACTCTTTGTAGTTTGACTGTGCAATATTTAGTTGGCTTCATCCAATGGCTCCAGATGCTTCTTCCACTCTTCCTTGGAACTCAGGGACAGACGAGACTCACTTAGTCTAGCTTGGCATACTTTTGTTATGATCACAATCTGGGACTCAGATGTTAGATGGGTTGGGTGCAGATGTGATTGGTATGTGGATCTGATCCCTGTACATAAGAACATATTCTGTTCTGTCCTGACTACACATTAGTCTGTGTCAATGGTGGAATTCAAAATTTTTTACTACCGGTTCTGTGGGCATAGCTTGGTGGACATGGCAGGGGAAGGATACTGTAAAATTTCCATTCTCACTCCATCCCACTCTCCATTCTCCTGTGCAGGGCAACAAAAGAAGACCCAGCTGATGAGCTGGGACTTGGGTGGCAGAGAATAGATGGGGGAGGGGCCAGTCAGAGGTGGTATTTGCTGGTTCTCAGAACTACTCAAAATTTCTGCTACCGATTCTCCAGAACTGGTCAGAACCTGCTGCATGTGCAGCTCAACATGCAGCTAAACCCACCTATCCTCCAATAAAACAGACTATGTGTGTAGATCTGATGCTTTATTGAAAGAACAGGATTTGGTAAAATTGGGTAAAATAGGTAATATATACAATGAGAACCAAATACAAGATAGACAGTGTTAAGCTACTGCTGAACATAACAATTAGTAAATACAAGCAATCTAAATACAAGCAGTCCAATTTGTTTTTGGATTACCATGTGCCACAGATTAAGATGGATTCTTCTTTGTGCTTCTGCCTTTTCCAAATGCTAATGGAAATGGAGTTTGGCTTCCCAGTGTGCACTGGTTTAAGAGTATGGGTTGATGGGTAATGGGGTGGTGTCAGTGTCAAACAATATACTAAGTATTTGTCTCTCCGGCCACTAGATGGGGCTAGAGAGCAACAACAGTAGATAAACATTATATGCTAGGGCATGACATACTCAGTGAATTAGATCAAAGCTCAGAATGTTGCTTAACATCTTGGTTATCATAGCATCAAATAGACTTTTGTAGGAAGTCCAGAAATTTCCTGAGCATGGTATTTCAACAGTCATTATTCTGTCACATCTTTTGTTTTCATATCACAACCTAGAATTTTTTCAAATTATATGAACCTGATTTATAATTTCAGAATGAATTGAATATGAAGTTTCACCATACCGTAATCTATTCTAAAAACCTGAAACCCAGTTCAAATCTTTGCTACTTTGAAATGCTTCCATTTAACAAGCTGAGTGGCATCTGCAATTACCAGCCCTCTAAATAAATAAGCAATCAAAACAATCCTATTTGCAGCATTTAAATGAGCACCTGCATTTTTTTTAAAAAAATGTGCGAACTCTTTCCTGTCCCACCTTCCTTTTATGCAGTTTTCAAAATATTTATCAGAAAGTTTCAACCTTCCTGTACAAATAAAAATTGACTTCCCTCCACTTTTCGGTGATAGTATATTTTATATGTTTTTTTCATGAATGAAAACAAATTATTTAATTTTTTCCCCTTCTTTTTAACCATGGATATAGTGCTATCACTATTATCTTAGGGTTCTGCTCCTCTTTCTTTCTTTCTTTCTTTCTTTCTTTCTTTCTTTCTTTCTTTCTTTCTCTTTTTCTCTCTCTTTCTATGTCTCTTCCTCCTTCCTTCCTTCCTTAATTTAAAAGCACTAAGATCA
Organism: Laticauda laticaudata; assembly: GCA_004320025.1. NCBI lineage: Eukaryota > Metazoa > Chordata > Lepidosauria > Squamata > Elapidae > Laticauda > Laticauda laticaudata. The sequence goes on along the minus strand of BHFT01000790.1, from coordinate 24,047 downwards.
ATAAATAAACACTAAGGAGATACTGTAATTTTGGTTTTTCAAAAATGTGGCCAACTGCCATGTTATCTGAAAGAGCTAAAGCTGGACTAATTTATATTCTGTATGGATCAAAATTCATTACATCTCTTCAAAGCATTCCTCTCTCATTTCAGTGTTTACCACGGAAGGCAAATGACTGCATCAACAATCACATTTATTTTTGAGAGCAGTGGAGAAAGAAACAGCAATCAGTCTTGGTAGCTGATCCACAGAGCTGATAGCTGCCTCTCTCATTGTTTTTCTAGATGCAAATGCGAGGAACGGTGATAAAAACAGGACAGTCCATTTTAAAAATTCAATCACGATCTTTGGGCTCCACTGAAGCCCTTTGGGAGCTGTAGATTATTATTAAGAGGCCACTGAGAAGTGAGAGATTGTTTTGTAATTTTTGGCACTCCATCCAATTGGGAGAGCCTGGTGTAATTGACAATTTTGAAAAACATAATTGACAATTCAATTACATGGCCTACAATGCAGGCAATGTTAATTTTGCCATCTCTTTTCAACACAGAGCAAAAGTTGCTGCATCTCATCTCCTCTTTTGCTCAGTACATCAATTAAAGGCTTCATTTTGTGTGTGTGTATTTGTATTTGTGTGTGTGTGTGTGTGTGATCAGGCAGATTGTCCACATGTTGTTTGATGGTGTTGTGAACTCCATTAGGAAGTTTTACTGACCCAGATGCTCTGGTTTTAATTTCACTCTGTTTTTCACAACATACACATCCATCTCTAGTCCAAGCTTAATGTGACTTCCAAAACTGGTTCATGAGCTAAGTTGTGGTTAACAAAGAACTCCACCACAAGTTTAAAACCATGCCTTGTCATTGATTGGTTTGCCTTATCACAATCAGTTCCTATCTCAGCATGTGAAAAGCCAACCAGATTTATGTACAGAGAAACGAGACTGGAATAGACTCAAAATTGAGGTCCTTCTACTTGTATCTATTTAGCTACTGGATCTCCATCTCTTTATGATTCCTCAGACCAGAATTAAAGCACCATGTATATATTTCATGTTTATGAAGCATTTTGAAGCATGTACATGTACCTCAGCCTGACAGTCAATGTGAAATGGATAAAAGCCAAAATAATGGTTAATCAGCAGTCCTATAATCAGCCTTGGTTACATATTTCAAGATCACGTGAAATGTTAGTACCACTTTATAATGCCTTGGGAAAACCACATATGCAGTCTTTTATTTAAAAAACAAAATAACTCTAGAGACTCTAGAGACCCTAGAAAGAGTGTATAAAAGAGCAACGAAGATGATTAGGGGACTAGAGGCTAAAACATATGTAGAATAGGAATTGGGTATATCTAGCTGAATGAAAACAAGGACTAGGGGTGATATGATAGCATCATTCCAATATCTAAGGGGTTACCACAAAGAAGAGAGGGTCAACATATTCTACAAAGAGCCTGAAGGCTGGAGAAGAAGAGATGGAAGGAAACTAATCAAGGAGAGAAGCAACCTAGAAATAAGGAGAAATTTCCTGACAGTGAGAACAATTAATTAGTGAAAAAAATTGCCTCCAGAAGTTGTGGATACCCCAACACTTAAGAAGAGATTGGACAATCATTAATCTGAAATGGTATAGGGTCAATCAGGAAATACGAGTTCAGCAACAGAGTGGTCAATGTCTGGAATACTCTACCTGATTCTGTGGTTTCTTCCCCAAACCCCAAAAACTTTATCACCTAGCCCTGCTAACTATTTGACCTATTACTTCTTTTGCCCCTTTTCTAAGAGGTCTGTAAAGGGGTGTCATAACGCACAATGTGCCTACCGTTCCTTCAATGTTCTTTATTTTCTTATTTTCTTTATATGTATCCATGTATTCATATAATGAGATTTTTGCCTTATACCTATTATCCTTGTAAGAAATTGACAAAAATAGAATTACAACTAAACAAAATATATATTAATTTACATTGAAATGTATAAATCAATGAGACCTTTCTAAAGGCCCTGTCACACTGCCCAACGGATCAAAAACCGTTGTAAAAAGGACACAGCGACAGCAAACAATAGTTTCCATCCTTTGTATCATCGCCTCTCATCCAAGGGGCAACAATTTGATTAGACAGAACTAGATCAACACGGAAGGAACGGACGGGAGACGCAGGGCGGATGGAAAGCGATGCAGAGCGATGTGTTAGAGGATGCATTAAGGATCGTCGTAGAGGATGCAGAAGCAGATGCACGACGTATGTGTAAGCCGATGAGCAGACTGCGATTGCATTCCGCTTTCCTCCTTATCTCCGTCCGTCTATTACTAAACTACTGCACATCCGTCTCCGTCTTTCCTCCTAGCGCGTCCCGGTTTACCAACTGAACGATTTAGATTATGTGGGCGGTTTATTGGCACGTGGATTGTACTAGCGATATAGCCAAAATGCGTAATGATGCAGAACGTGATGTCCCCCGTATCACCTAGCGATGCAGAACGTACACGCGTTGATACATTCTCCGCTCAAATAAATTTTTTGAGCTCTACTCAAAACCTTCATGATGGATGAAATTCAATAAGGAATGTCGCTGGATTCCAGATAGAGAAGGAAGCAAACTGGAGGCAGATAGACTACATATAAGGAAGCATAAACGTAAACCAAATCCGATGGCAAGTGTTTTTCTCCGTTTTACATCCTCTTTCCATCCGTTGGTGCAGTGTGACAGGGGCTTAAGTCTGTTATTAAAGCTCTTCCCTCTACTTTACTATTTCCAGTGGAGCTAAATCTCACTCCTATTCAATTACTTTACTCCTAATTAATCAATAGGGCAACTTGCCTTCAGAAATCGTAGGTGCTCCAACAGTAGAGATGTTCTGAGATTCAAGAAGAGGTTGGACAACCATTTGTCTGAAATGGTATAAGGTTTCCTGCTTGAGTAGAGGATTGGACTAGAAGATCTCCAAGATCCCTTCCAACTCTGCTATTTTGTTCTTTGAGTCATTTTCTCAAATTAAAAATGACAGCCATTCCAGATTTGGATGCCATGATAGAATGAAGAATGAACAGCCATTGTGTGGCAAAGAGCAAAACTAGAGACAAAATTGCAATACATGCCAACTATTAACAATTTAGGTAACTCTTGGACATTTTAAGAACTGCCATCAACCATTAGGGATTTTGTAAAAGTGCACACATGTTGAAGAGTTGGATTTATAAGGCTGGAGTCATCCCAGGCCAGGTTTTCAGGTAAAATTAAGACAGAATGCATTTTATGTAATTTAAGCTTTGTACAATGAGTGAATGTAGCAAATTGTGGCTTATCCCAGTAAATGGTGTTAAAGAAATTGTGGCACAGGGCAAAATGTGAACACAGCCATAGATTTCTGCTTTGTTGGGCTCAATTATTTTCTGTAATAGCTATTCAGTAACCACAACAGCTATTTTTCTGGCTGTGAAAGTAACTGACAATTAGTAATAGTTGTTATCAGAAAGAACCAGAAAAATGTTTTAGCCTACATTTTCTTTTGCATGGTGGGGACTATAGTGTCAGCCTTTATTTACAGTCATTAGGCTAGTTTGCATAAGATCAAAGTTTGGTGCCATTAAATTAAAAACAATATCGCTAATTCATAAGCCACCATTGGCAAAGGATCAAGGCTATAATGCTAAAAGTATAATTAAAACATGTTTAACATTTGACCATGTATGTCGATGGCAACTGAACAGAGTTTAGTAAAGTTCATTATCTTAGAAAAGTACATAGCAGAGAGATTGCATAATAATCTTTAGTCTAACCATTAATTTGCTTGGAAGGAGTATTAATAGGTCTGAGTCGCTGTCTGCATAAAAGCAGCAGTGCAGGAATTCATGCAGAGTTGCATCTGTTTTCCTGATTGATCATGGACTAATCTGTTCTAATATCTTGCCATTCTTCCTTTCCAAAGTCACTTCTGGAAAATGATTCAACTGGGGAAGAGAAAACTTTTTGATGGCAGACACAGGCAATATGAAATAGCAGGTGTAAGAGACTCCTGTTTGTGTCTTCTCATAAAGATAATAAAAGCTATTCTCAAGGTATCTCTATGTATCTCTACACGCATAAGAATACAGGCACTAACTGGCTTCAACATTAATATTCTTAAGTCCAAAGTCAATCAAAGATGAACTGGAAAACCTGTGCTTCCCCACTCAGTCTCATACATGTGTGTGTTTCAGAGAGTTTATTAATGTTCCCCAACAGATCCCTTCACCCAGCCTTCGAACTGTCCCAAGGAAAGCCAGCCACAAGAAGGCCAAGATTATTCCACAAGGCAGTGGCCAATAGTCCATAAAACAATGGAAAGTTGCTTCAACAAGTAAGTCCACCAAACACACTTAAAGCCACCAGGCAAAACTGAAAGTACATCCACAAGAGCTCACTTGGCAAGAGAAGTTCAGAGTCTCCAAGCCACAAAGTCAAGCAGGAAGCACAAACACACAGCCATAAACCAAGCACATTCCCAGCATTGTCTCCCTCTGCCTGTTCTGATAAATAACTGCAGTGCAGCCCATCAAGACAGGCAGGGACTTCTCCCAAGCAATTTGGCAGATCTCCTTTGCTCTTGTCTTTTCTCTGTCCTGCATGCTCTTGGATTCAACACAGGAGGCACCTCCTCCTTTTCTTCTCTGACCTTCAAACTGTCTCCAGCCTTTTAGCTGGAAGTTTAGAGTCATCAATTAACCCAGTTCCTGACATGCCAGGAATAAACTGGTTTCCGAGGAAGAGTCAGAGGAGTTGACCAAGGCAGACATCACAGAATTACTGATGTCCAATTTATTCATTTATAAACTGGAAGGTAAGACCAATGGCAGGGGAGAGAAATCCACCCCAGGGTGGCTTGCTGATGTTGGTGGAAAAGTTAGTCCCATATTCCAGAGCTGCAGTAGTCACAGGACTAGCCCTTTGGTCATCCTGGAGCAGCTTCTCCAGTCCATGGCAGGCCGGTGCACCCAGGTGGAGGAGCAGCTGCTTTGGGATGACCAAAGGGCCAGTCCTGTGACTACTGCAGCTCTGGAATATGGGACCAACTTTGCCACCAACATCAGCAAGCCACCCTGGGATGGATTTCCCTCCCCTGCCATTGGTCTTACCTTCAAGTTTCAGATCGCATGGCTCTACTCAAGATAAGGTTTGCGCTCAGCCAAAGGATGGGGGCCAGCAGGTGGACAGGCATGAGGCTGGCACAGCTTTGTGTTCCCATGCAGCCTGGATTAATTGTTTTGGGGGGGACATTTCTCTGCGGACCACCAAAATTTTCTCATGGACCATCAGTGGTCCCTGGCCCACCAGTTGGTGACCACTGGACTAGAAGACCTCCAAGGTCCCTTCCAACTCTGTTATTCTCTTTAGAGGAACTGAAAGAAAAGACTGTACTGAAGTTCTAGCTTCTTCCCAATGAAAATTCACATCTCCTGCCATAATTGTTTAAGGAATAGTCAACTCAAAACTTACTTGTGTGTGTGCTGAAGCTCATCCAATCTGTTAGAATTTCACTTTTCCCCTCTGTAAGTTGCTAAAGGAATCCATTAAGCTGGCTTGTAAACAGGCATCCTGTCTATTTGACTTGTACTGAGACATAACCCAAGAAGTCTCCTCCTGTAGGCAGTTTCTTTTATCACTCTCCAAGGTTCCTGGCTCCATGCTGTTATCTGAAGTAAACACTCCTTTATAATTAGTTGCACTCGCCTCTACAGCTCACTTAGTACTCGCTGCAATTGGTGTTTGCATCATGGAACAGGTATCTCAGAAGTATCTGAGAAATGGCCAGGACATTTCTCATCTTTAAGAAGCATCTGTGGGATTCTGCATGTTTACGCCTCTTTTTTCAAGTCAAAACAATAAATTCGACAGCATAATTGCTGATGTCGAGAGAATAATATTGCTTTCCAAGATAATCTCTCTTTGTCAATTCTTGCATGTTTAATATAAAACATTACTTGAGTGGTGTGAAATCTGCAAGGATGGCCCATCTTATCAGGAGCAGAAAAGGAGCATTTCTTGATTTACTACCAGCCTGGGAATTATTTTTAGAGGGAATAAGGATAGGAAAGTAGGTATAATGGCCTTGGGAGACAAGACAAGAGGAAGATCCATGGTTCAGACCACTGTCTCATCATCATCACCATCTTCTTTTAATGACCCCCATAATCCCTTGTGGAATGGAGCCTGGGCAAATGAATGGAGCTGAGTGCTTACTGGCCTGATGGCCTTCCTGTCACCAATGTGGAGTTTTTTTCAGCAGATATATTCCCAGTGTCACCAGAGAGAGAAATATCTGTCTCTACCTAGGATCGAACTCACAGCCTTCTGATTGTGAGGTGAGAGCTCCACCTATAGGTCACTGTACCACTAATCCAGACCACTGTCTGATAAATGAAATTTTAGTTCACAGGTGGGGTTGGGTGGGGTGGAGAAAAAGCAAAAGAGAAAGAGAGCAAAATTGAGTTGAAGGACATTAATCCATTAATGGACTGATAAATCACTTTTTAAATGCATACTGCAATAAAATATTGTGGCATGGGGTATTCTACTTCTATATCCTCTAGGTTTTTCTCCTGGATTCATATTGAGACTCTCCCTAGTTTTCAGGACAGTAAATGGAAGGGGAGGGAGAAAATGCTTTTAAACTTGCAAAATTCTGCTACTGTAATTGTACAATAGCAATAGCACCACTTTAATTGTAATTGTATTATAATTGTATTGTAATTGTACAACAGCAATACCACTTTACAAAGCTTTACAGCCCTCTCTAAATGGTTTACAGAGTCAGCCTTTTGCCTCCAACAATCTGGAACCTCATTTTACCGATCTTGGAAGGATGGAAGGCTGAATCAACCTTGAGCTGGTCAGAATCGAACTCTTGGGCAGAGTTAGCCTACAATACTGCATTCAGCCACTGAGCCACCATTGCTCTTTATAAAGGTAGTGCATGTTGGAAAGTATCTGTCCCCCTCCCTTACATTTACTCTCTTGAAAACTTGGGAGGGTCCCTTCATAGATGTTTTCTTCACTGCCAGTCCTTGACCAATTTATCTTTGTTATCTGAATTCATCCTAGTGTTTATTCCATAAATTTATTTAAATGCATCAGGGCTTAATGCAACAAATGCACCAGCCTAATGTCTTTTAAATATATATTGGATTTCGTGCCTTTCATATCTTTCATGCTTCTCTAGCTAGTGGGAGAAGCTGATGTTGATAGTGACACAAATAATCAAACACACTAGATTGTTTGAGAAGATGAGGGATGCTCATTAGATATGGAGCAGGCCAGCAATCTGCTGATTGCTAACTTTTCTGTGTGAATCAGTGCTGATAACCAGAGGAGGTTTTGTAATGGTCAGGAAAACAATAATTTAAAAAAATATTCAGTGAGGACCAAGGAGAAAAACCTGGAGGATATAGAAGTAGAATACCCAGTAACTGTTGTGGCCCATCAGCAGCCAGCAGAGCTGGCAGCAGATTTGGACAGTGAGGAGGTTGTGGGGGAATATGGGCCAGTCCTGGAGTCTGAGGAAGGCTCTGATGAATGCTCTGCATTGGAGACAGAGTTGGGGCCAGGGCCACCCATCAGTTCTCAGCTGCCTTCGGAGTTGGAGATCAGTGAGGCAGAAGAACAGCTGGAGCCTGTTCCAAGTGTGCGCATGTGCAGAGCTGCCAGAAGAAGGGAACAAAGGTCAACTTGGAAGTAAAGCCACAGGTGGACAGTGATTGGCCCCTGCCAGAGGAAATAAAAGAGGAATGAAAGGGGTCTTTTGCAGGAGACAATTAGTTCATTTGGGTGAAGATCTGTTCCTGCATTCTTGCCAAGTATTATTTGCTCCAGTGTGGCATCTGAAACATATTAGCCTGGCAGCTCTCCAAGCCTGATAAAGGTCTGTAATTGCAAAATATCTGGAAAGACTGTTGGCCGGGACTTTGCTGGAGAGGAATTCATTGTAAACCAAATAAAAGGGTTTTTATTGGGATGTGGAGTTGGCTTCGTTCTGTTGGGGCAGCACTGAAATCTTGCCGGGTTTTACATCTTCCTAGCTTCTTGTGTAAGAAAGTTATTTTGTATCATTAGAGACAAGGTTATTCCTGACACTTTAAAATAATGCAGTTTGCATAGGCATGTGCAGGTGCATTGATTTTGCTTCCTAATGATGTATCTACTCTAATCTCATCAGTATTCATTTTTTATTCACAGAGTAGTCAGCAGATCACTGAAAGATTATCGAGGAATTGTTTCATTTCCAAAGAAGTTCAGAATCAAATATTAGCCAGCTGGATCCTTCATTTTTTTTCTCTTTTCTCCGTGCCTAAAATTCAGGGGAGAAAATAAAAAGGGGAAGGGAGAAGGGGGGGGGAGGNCCTAAAATTCAGGGGAGAAAATAAAAAGGGGAAGGGAGAAGGGGGGGGGAGGTAATACATAGAGAAAAAATAATTTTCTTCTAAGATCTTTCAACTCAAGTTAACTTTGATTTCCAATCAGAAGCATGAAGGCTGTTTCACTTTTGTAAAAAAAAAAAACCTTGAAAAAGTTTTAAGGATTCTTTCAGCCTGGAGGCAAGGAAATCAGGCTGGCAGGTTGTAGGTTTATAATTATAGGAAAGTCAGAAATGTTTAAAAAAAAGTTTTATCAGAAACTGCAGGGATTTAAGACTGCCAGTGGTACCAGCCTCTCCCAATAGATAGCTTGGGACAAAATTTGCTTTTCTACCCCCCACTCCCCCGGCAGAGGCTATGGTGCCTATTTATTTTACTTATTGATTTATTTATTTAATTGGAATGGCCACCCATTTCACCAAGTAACTCAATGCTGCTTGGAGATGCTAGTTGGATGTATCTTCCCATAAAACAGGAGCAGAAAGACAGCATCCAATAAAGACAACAAAAAACAATTTTGTAAAAGATGCAGGTAGCAACTTGGTTCTTTAGACTTGCATTTGGGAACATATAGAATAGAATAGAATAGAATAGAATAGAATAGAATAGAATTCTTTATTGGCCAAATGTGATTGGACACACAAGGAATTTGTCTTGGTGCAAATGCTCTCAGTGTACATAAAAGAAAATATACATTCATCAAGAGTCAAGAATCGTAAGGTTCAACACTTAATAATAGTCATAGGGTACAATAAGCAATCAAATCATACTAGGAAACCGTCAATATAAAATCTGACTGCAATAGGGTGTGTGTGCTTTTCAAGGGGTCCTCACCTTACAACAGTCTGTTTCAAAGCACCTGAAAACCAGACAAGGAATAATGGATGGAAACTGTTCAAAGAGAGATTCAACCTGGAAATAAGGAGAAATTTCCTGATAGTGAGAATAATTAACCAGTGGAACAGCTGGCCTTCAGAAGTTGTGGGAGCTTCGTCACTGGAAGCTTTCGAGAAGAGACTGGACTGCCATCTTTCAGAAATGGTGTAGGGTCTCCTGCTTGGGTGGGAGGTTGGACTAGATGACCTCCAAGATCCTTTCCAACTCTGTTATTCTGTTCTACTCCATTCTGTTCTGTTCTGTTCCACTCTGCTCCATTCCATTCCATTTCATTCTTTCAACACCAATAAAAAAAGTTGTCAGAGTATTTGCAGCATGACTACTATTATGAGACAACCCAGGAGCAAAACACAGCACACAGAGGCATAGACATTTAACAGTGGTTTATCTATGAGACAATTATATACAAACACTTATATGGTAGGCAAATACCTGACAAGTAATCAAGCTTCTTAACTGTGCACAGAGAACTCTACAATGGAGACAGGAGACAAGGAAAGATATGCAAGGAGAGAGAATACACCCTCTAATGGCTGCCTTATACAAATACATCTTAAAGTGGTAAAACTTCTGTGGGCTCCTTCTTAGTCTAAAACTGGCAATACCAATGCTGATTCATCTTCATTGCATCAGCCTTACATTACATCAGCCTTACATTGCATCAGCCTTACATTACATCAGCTTTACAGCTGGTCAGTTCTTAAATCCCAATACCTTAACAAAAGTGACTTACAACCATTTCAGCAATCTCATAGTCATGTGATCAAAATTTGAGCCCTTGGCAACTGATACCTCTTTATGACAGTTGCAGAATCCTGGGTTCATGTGATCACAAGCAAAGTCAGCGAGGAAAGTTAGCTTACTTTACTTTATTTAACATATAGGAACACCCAACATTTGTGATTGATTTAATAAGCTATGGTTTAAGTAAACATGACTTAGAATATTGTGTGAAGTCTATCATTACCTCCTTTTAGCTGAATAATTTAAGCTAAGGTTTAATATGATGGTTAAAATCAGAGTAGGTTCAGAGATTGACATATAAGCCAATTTGCTTTATTAATAAATGGTAAATTGATTTTTTTTCATGAGTGCCTTCATATTGTATGAACCAAAATCAACTGTGCTTTATTTCACAAACTAACAAAATCATGACTTAATGATTATATGTCAATCTCTGAACCTACTCTGATTTTAACCTCCATATTAAGCCTTAGCTTAAATTATTCAGCCAAAAGGAGGTAAATCTGTTTGCAAGGGCTAGGGATCTAAATCTACATTATTGTTTGTGACATAGACCAACTTTAACCATCTTTAACCTGAGATGAATTGAACGATGTTGTAGTTTCATAGAAGTTCATTGTGATTTTTGTCTGATTCTGACTCTGGTTGAAGACTTAGCATGTATGAGAATTAAATATTAATGGAAGCAAATGATCAATTTCAAGACTCTATGCTTGCCCGAAAAATTCCAACCAATTTACATAGGGCGTATCCATTGTACCTTAATTACCAAGGTATGAACAGAAAATACAATGGTACCTTGGCACTCAACTGCTTTGAAATTCATTAATGCATTTTGACATGAATTGTGCATCGTGACTCAGTACATTATTCTTTATGGAAAAGATATGCTTGGTACTCATCGTTTTGATGCTCATCATGCCTTCTGGTGTCATGCCCCCATCAGAGCCTGAATCTGCGGAGAAAGACGAGCCAGAGCTGGAGCCAATAGAGATCAAGGGGATGGTTTCGTGGGCTGTGGAGGAATGTGTGAAGGAGCAGGCCAAGTCAGACCAGGGCCTTTCAGGATTGGGATGGCTTATAGGCAGGGAGGAATGGGGGCAGGATGACCAAGAGAGGGCAAGCAGTGAACATGAGGAGCAACAGAGCTCAAGCAATGAGCAAGAACCACCCCCTCCTGATCCCCGAGCATGGAGAGTGGAGAGAAGGTGAGAACAGTGCAGGCTGACTCAACAACTCAGGAGAAAGCACCCTGCCCTCTTCACAAGGCATATCTGGGGACTGAGCTTTAAGGAGATGCTATGGGGAGGGGCATTTGTCAGGAACAAACACTGAATTCATGGAGTTTTGTGTGCCATTGCTGACAGTTGGAGTTTCCTAGACTTCTTGCTTTATTTCTTGCTTCCTGATTAATTGCCTTGTTCCTTTGCTTCCTTTGGACTTATTGACTTATTCCCACTGCATTTCTTGCTTTGCAGCCATTGTGCTCACAGCATTTTGCTGGACAACTTGCAACCAGAGACTGCTGGAGGTGTGTGTTTGTGTGTGATCACTTTCTTCTGGGACTTGCCAGAATGTGGGAGCCTTTGGGGGGAAAGTTGGAGCAACAAAGGGGTGGTTTGAACTATCAGCTGACTATGTTGCCTCTGTGCCATGCCCCAGGTCATCACATCCGGAACAAATGAAGGATGAATACTGAGGTACCATTGTAAGTGCAAAAACTTGAGGTGGATATTTTACTAGCCTTGAAAAATACATTGCAGTTAGTGAAATATGGTGAATGATTGTGTGTGCCTCTGAAAGGAGGAACAAGTTTTACTTTATATCATAACATTTGGATATTATACAGCTCAGCCTCTTGAGGTTATAAACAACCCAAATGCCATAATTGGATGACAAAGCAAGTGAAGCTTTACCCAGACACTAAACAGCAGCAAGTGTGGCTAATTTATTTTTTTAAATAAGATTGTGTTCAGGTGCTGCTGTTATAGCCCAGGATCAGAATTGATTAAAAAGTTGGCTGTCATAGCCAAGAGGAAAATTGTATGGTAGCTGCCAACCTTTCTTCTTCCACACTGTTATAATTGATACAGGACTTTTGTCTGCCTTTATATCTGGCATTTTAAGTCATTTCCCCCACCCCCACAATGTGGCACCCTTCATATGTGCTTAGGTTACAATTCCATGGAAAGAAGGCTGTGAAAATATCTACAGACCCCTCACATCCTGAACATAAACTGTTTCAACTCCTACTCTCAAAACAATGCTATAGGGCACTGCACACAGAACAACTAGAAATAAGGACAGTTTTTTCCCGAACGCCATCACTCTGCTAAATAAATAATTCCCTCAACACTGTCCAGCGATTTACAAAGTCTGCATTACTTTGTATTTCAAGAAGAGATTGGACTCCAATCTGTCAGAAATAGTGTAGGTTCTCCTGCTTGGGTGGGGGGTTGGACTAGATGACCTACAAGATCTCTTCCAACTTTGATTATCTGTTATCTGAAAACAGTACCATCAGTTTTCAACAATCATGGCTATGGAGAGCTCAGAGAAACACTGACAGAGGGTTAAAGGCTACATGTAGATCCTATGGCTTGAAATTCCTACTTCTATTGTAGTGTAATGTAGGAAGAAAAATCTGGTCCTGTTCCAAGCCAGGGCAAAGATGTTGGAAATAAAAATGGAGGCTGAGGAATAAGGCTGCAAGGAAAGGAGGTTTATTTGGATTACAGAAACTTCATTGGCAGAACCAGGTTTCTGGGGTGCTGGACCCCTTGGCTTAGGAATGGGTGGATTTTTATAGGGTTCTGAGATGCTGCAGGGGGTTGTTCAATGTAGTGAGCCTTGTGCTTTTTGCTATTCAAATGGTGATGGGTTAATGCTACAGTTTCCCCCTGAAAATAAGACTGGGTCTTATATTAATTTTTGCTTTAAAAAAAACCTCATTAGGGCTTATTTTCCAGTTAGGACTTATTTTGGGAGAAATACAGTACTAAAATGCATTGGTCTGGTTGATGATCATAAGGGGTTTATTTTCAGGGTAGGGCTTATATTATGAGCATCGTGAAAAATCATGCTAGGGCTTATTTTCAGGTTTGTTCTTATTGTCTGGGAAACACGGTATTATGTTCTAGAGGTCATGTCCTGTTCTTGGAATTTGGTTAGGGGAATGTAAATTCTTAATCCCATCAGTTGGAGCTGAAGGTGTTTTGCTTGTGAATAGGCTGGCCTGGATTTCTTAAAATATCCATTTCAAAAGACTTCAGGCATCTGCTAGAGGCTGTTTTACTAAGCAGGAAGACTGGGGCTGCTTTCTGCCTTTAAGAACATGTTTCTCCATTTCTCCTTTGGGGAAACATAATATTCTGCCTCTTTTAATAGTCCACAAAACATTTCATTCTCTGGGACAGTGGGAGGGGCTTCCTACAGTCACTTTCACATGGGTCAGATCACTTTCATTAAAAAAAGTGGATCATTTTAAAGCGTTGAGTCTCATCTGAATATTATTTCTATTATTTCACTGTATAAACCTATCATCCTTCCAAAATTCCTAAGGCATCTGACAACAAAATATTATAAACAATATAAAACATATTTAGAGACCAACAACATCCGCAGGGTCAGAAACTCCCCAGTGCTGGGCTATAACATCAAGCTGATTGTGACAAACTAACCAATATAGATAAAAATGCATACATTTTCATTTTACTTTCCATCATATGCTAATGCAACCAGGTCTCTATTTTGGATTAATGAGAGACTGGATGTGATAAAACTTAAACCTGTGACAGGGTTAGTAACTTCCATACTTCCATAGAAGTTCATAATGGTTTGGGTTGAGAGTGATGCTGTTGGATATGCAACATGCATGATAAAACATGGTGGTCATTCCAGATTCAGTAAGCACTGAAAGCTTCCAAGTCAAATTAATCAAATTAATGACTGATATGTTATGAAGGACTATGTGCATATTCTCATTCACCCTTTCCTTTAGGATTCTCAACTAAACATAGTTGAAGATTAGGGATTTTTTCAAGCTGTGAAATTCAGTAGTTATTCCTAAAAATGGGGATGCGATGTCTCAACAGTTAAAGATGCTGTGCTTGTCAGCTGGAAGGCTCCTATCCACCTATCAGTTCAAAAGCATGCAAATGTGAGCAGATAAATATGTACTACTTCAGTGGGAAGGTAACAATATTCTGTGTGTCTCACTGTATGGTCATGCCAGCCACATGACCATAGAAGCACCTTCAGACAATGCTGGCTACCTCAGTTGAGCAACGGAGATAATAGAATAGAATAAAAGTAAAGGTAAAGGTTCCCCTCGCACATACGTGCTAGTCGTTTCTGTCTCTAGGGGGTGGTGCTCATCTCTGTTACAAAGCCGCAGAGCCAGCGCTGTCCGACGACATCTCCATGGTCATGTGGCCGGCATGACTAAACACCGAAGGCACACAGAACACTGTTACCTTCCCACCAAAGTGGTCCCTATTTTCTTACTCGCATTTTTTACATGCTTTCGAACTGCTAGGTTGACAGAAGCTGAGACAAGTAACAGGAGCTCATTCCGTTACACGGCGCTAAGGATTCGAACTGCCGAACTGCCGACCCTTCTGACTGAGAAGCTCAGTGTCTTAGTCACTGACCCACCATGTCCCCTTATAGAATATAATAGAATTCTTTATTGGCCAAGTGTGATTGGACCCACAAGGAAATGGTCTTCGGTACATAAGCTCTCAGTTCACATAAAAGTTGTAACTGATAAATCATGACCATAGTCATCATAAGTACATTCATCATGAATCATAAAAAATGACACTTTGTGATAGTCATAGTATACTAAATAAGCAATCAACATAAATCATACTAAAAGAAAGTAAATAAAACAATATAAATAATAAAGATACAAGCAACAAAATTATAGTCATAAGTAGAAAAGGAGATAGATAATAGAAAAGATGAAAATAATAACAGTACTACAGCCTTAGTAAATAGTTTAAGAGCATTGTGGAAATTAGTTGTTTAGCACACTGATGACATGGGGGGGGGGGAACCCCTGGAGTCAGGCATAACTGGACAGTGGAAATCTTTACCTTCATTTGTAAAATAGCCATTATTTCTCAGCCTAATCTCTCATTTAGGGAGTAAATAAGTGAAGGTAAAAGGAGTTTCCTGGAACTCCTTGGAAAATCTCCTCCATTCACTTCTCCTCAAATTTATTGAATTCATTAAGGCATTTCTGAAAGGAGCTTAAAGCTAACCATTGTCAAGCCATGGGTTTGAACAAATTAGACCTGACCCCCTACAGTTTCGGCCTTATGTCTTAGCAATCTACGTTTTTCAGGGTTATCCCTGTATACTTAGCTTATTTGCCCTTGTTACACAAAGCTTTCTCCTCTGTGGAGATGACTTGTAAGGGTCACCCAGTCATGGCAACTTTGGAAATCAGAGCCCTGCTTGTAACGGCTCTTACTTTACACAGCTGCGACTGTGTGGATTTTCCTGCAGACACGTTCAGGCAGAACCCAAGTTTAGACAAGGGAATGATTAAAATGCTGGAGTATGGTTAAAACAAGAATTTATGCAAGGAGCTTTTGTGTGCTGCTTCAGTAGACATCTATATATTGGCTGAGCCTCTATTACCTTTTTCTGTCCTTCTTGGTCGCAGCAACTCCTTTAAATCTTCTTATTTTTTTCCTAAAGGAAGGCTTGCTTTCCTAATTTCTGGCATAACTCTACTTCACTGGATTATTGATCAATGGGGAGATCATTATGTTCCCACCAAACCTTATATAATGTGGGGATCATAAATTTCCCACCCTATTCTCATGCTTCTTTGACCTGACTCTTTTGTGAGATCAGTGTGACAAAGTTTCTAGGCACCCAAGGGCTATTTATGAAGAATGTACCCTGCTGATTAAACAAGGGTCAATCTAATCTATCCAAATAACTTTGGAGGCTCACATATAGGACTTGAGACTAGCTTGATCTGCAAGCATTAGAAGGTGATAATCCTGTGTTCCGTGCTTTGAAAACACTTTGTACCCCCAATTGGCAGCTAATACAAAATGGCAGAGATGGGGAAACCCTCCCTCCCCACTCCACAGCAAGCTACTTGTGACTATTACTCGTTGTTTCCTCTATAATCTATCAGAGCCCTCCCTATTTATCTCAAAGACATCTTGTTCACTTACGAGCTGGGCAACGGAGAACGCATTGGAACAATTAATCAGTGGAACAACTTGCCTCCAGAAATTGTGACAGCTCCAAAACTGCAGGTTTTTAAAAGAGATCGGACAACCATTTTTCTGAAATTTCAGAATAGAGCTGGAAGGGATACTGGAGGTCTCCTAGTTCAGCCCCCTGTTCAAGCAAGATTCAGACAAGTGGCTGTCCAATCACTTTTTAAAAGTCTCCAGTGATGGAGCACCCACAACTTCTGAAGACAAGCTGTTCCTCTGATTAATTGTTCTCATTGTTAGGAAGTTTCTTTTTAATCCCAGATTGCTTCTCTCCTTGGTGTGCCCAAACTGGAACGTGCATGCATGTACGTGCATGTGTTCGTGCTGGAGCGCCCAAAAGCCAAAGACCAGCTGGCCAATACATGCATGCCTGTTTTTCAGGGTGTTTTGGGGCCATTTTTCAGGCCATTTTTAGGCCGTTTTCAGGTCATTTTCAGGCCATTTTCAGGCTGTTTTCAGGCCATTTGTGGGCCATTTTCAGGCTATTTTTCAGGCCATTTTTCAAGCCTGAAAATGCTCCCCAAATGGCCTGAAAACAGCCTGAAAAATGGCCCCAAAACACCCAAAAAAACAGGCAAGCATGTACCAGCCAACTGGTCTTAGGGTTTCCGGTGCTGCAGCACGAACACATGCGTGCGCATGCAAGTGCATTCCAGTTTGGGCACTTGGTACCAAAAACATTTGCCATCGCTGTTATATACTATGCAAAGAGGGTCTCCTACCCGAGGAAGCCATCCTAATGCTATACATGTGACCTTAAACGTGGGATTTAGATTTATCTCTTGGCCAAACGCATGCCAGACTGGATTAAGTCTAACTAATTCAAGCACTACTCTCATTCAAAGATTGAATCCAATGAAAAATGATTATCTTTAATCTCATTCTGCAACATGGCTCCTTGATTTCGTTTGGGGTTTAAGCAATGCTGACACACTATGGCATATTTGAGCCCTGCAGCCATGAAATTTAACATGACAAGGTAACTTATTTTGTTCCAGATCATTGAACAGAACTGGTATTTTTCTAGCTATGGGACTTTCCTGATGATGGATAGATATGAAGCTGATAATATAGTGAAGCCAGGTCCTTTTGGAAAAATAAAAAGAATAATTGTTGGTTCTTTGCTATATTTCTTTCTGGTGCAAAATTTCAGAAGAATTCTTTTGCAACTGTGGAAATGTTTTTTTAATGAAGCACTTTCATTCAATGTTTACTTGGAGGGAAATCCTTAGCATGCAATAGACTGGGAGTGTCCAACCTTGGCAATTTTAAGACTTGCGAACTCCGACTCCCAGAATTCCACCTGGCTGGAGAATTCTGGGAACTGAAGTCCACAAGACTTTAAAGTTGCCAAGGTTGGACATCTCCGTAGTAGACCATACAGGAATTTGGAACTGCAGCCTTTAACTATCAGCATAGAATTTTAGTATCTCAATTATCGCTACAATAATGAATATTGTACCTACAAATCAGTATTGTGTGCAATTGTTTGCTGAAAATGAACCAAAATCATTACAATGGATGCAGACAAGAGGAAGCTTCATACCATAGCATTTTTTTCAGGACTGTACCATTTTAAAAACTGTATAGCTTCAGACATCAAAGGGTAATTTACTGTGGAGTGTTGGAAGAAATGTCCATCTGGGTTCAGTTCCAAGTGGGGAGAAAGAAACTGGAAACATGGAGGCTGTTTGGAAAGATGGTTTAATGGTGGACAGGATCACATGCCTTGGAGCTCTTGGGTGAAGAAAAGGGAAGAGATGCTGAGTCTCTGGGTTTTATACCCTCTCTGGCTTTGAACTTCCTGGAGCACAGGAAGAGTATCATGATTGGTTGATGTCAGAGGTGATAGCTAGCTTTGTAGGTTGTCTATGTGCTAAGTTTGGTTGAAACTTGATGGGTGGTGCAATGAAGGGTAATTCAATGGTTCTATAAGGCATCCAGAAAGTATCCATGATATCAATCACTCCAAGACATTTCTCTCCAATTGATTTATTTAGAAACAGATCTGTCATGTCAAAGGCAATTTCCCAAGTGAAATTATTTTCGCGCGTTACACAGAATCCACCTTCTCTCCTCCCTTCTCTCCTCCCACTTCTACACTTCATAGATCACAAGAACCAATTAACTGCCACTGGAATTTCTTAATATGACATATAGAATAACCTTGAACTTTTCAACTACTCCATCTTAAAAAAAATGTGGTAGCTGAATTTTAAAGCTGACAGGCTCTGCCTGAAGGAAGTAGATCTTTTCCCCACCTCCTGGGTGTATCATAATTAATATTCTCCAATGGGACACATCCATAGCCAAGAGTCATCAATCATGTTCTCCAGTTAGAATTTTGCACTGCAGAAACTTCAGTCACCTAGTTACTATCTCTGAAAAACTGTGTATGGAATGCACTTTTGATTTCCAAGCTGCCATACTGCTCCCTCCTCCCTTTCTGCTGGCAACTCTAAAAAGATCATAGAAATATTTTATGAGTTGTCATCTTTGCTATGTAGAACAGACTGGCCCAGGCCTTAATGGCCCATTAACAAAGGCAGGGTATGTGTGTGAGTTTCTGCCTCTTTGAATTTCTACTTCTCTTTTAAGAGAAATATTCTGCCTTTTGAGTATTTCCTAAAATATTTCATTTTTCTAGGAGAGGGTGGGCTTTAACTTTCAGCAGGAGAATGCTGGCCTTACCTTGCCTTTACTAGTTTCATCGTGGTTGATTTTCAATTACACTGTTGAAAGGGGAAATTATTCAAATGGCTTCTCCTCTTGTACTTTGGATGGTATGAACCACAGTCTCCTCACAGCAATGGAAATTTTAACAGCAGATATCACTTGTCTGCTTTGAATAGAGTTGGCAAGGTGGATTTGAGGGAAATAACCTTGGTAAGCACACAGCAGAAAAGATCTCTTATGGCAGCTGATATCTGGATAGGAGCTTCCTGCCAAGGACAAAAAAACATAACAAGACACCTGAAAAAAAAAGTTATGTTTTCATCATTCATAGCTACTGACAAAGCAATATTTAAAAAGCTTGTGGCTTAATATTCTTCCTATTCCCTCTGGTTTGTTGAAAGCACTTTGAGAGCAGTCTATCAAGAAACCTCTGCAAATGTGAATTCCAATTTCATTTTTTTCATGAAGTAGGACATGACAAAGGCTCTTTACACAGTTTCCACAGAGAGAACATTGAGTTTACTATAATAACACTGCTTGTGACCTTCATGATGAAGTGTGTCAGTGCTTTCATTATTATAACCTCTATTTTTCAAAGGTTAATAACTTTGATATAAAAATCTGCAGTTGTCTGAAGCTACATATAGAGTCCCGTATGACAAAAATAAGGCATTTTTCCTCCTCCCTAATCAGATATGATTGGTTATGATCAATGTCATCTCCCCCCCCCCCCCCCCNCCCCCCCCCCCCCCCGCAAAAATAAGACCAGACATACAAAAAAGAGATGTTATTTAAATAAGGCTGGTGGTAAACTAGTGGATTTCTATAAATTCTTATGCAATCATTTTATGTGACTGTCTTCTACAACAGTTTTAATTAGAATGAGAAATGAAACACAGGTAAGTTGTTGACTTACAACAATTCATTTAGCAACTCTTTGAGATTACAACAGCACTTAAAAAGTTACTTATGACCATTTTTCACATTTACAACCATTGTAGCATTCCCAGCATTTGCACCCAGACAAATTCCTTGTGTGTCCAATCACACTTGGCCAATAAAGAATTCTAT
Source organism: Laticauda laticaudata (assembly GCA_004320025.1). NCBI lineage: Eukaryota > Metazoa > Chordata > Lepidosauria > Squamata > Elapidae > Laticauda > Laticauda laticaudata. Next base: position 4,012 of record BHFT01000790.1, on the reverse strand, counting down.
TCTGTTCTGTTCTGTTCTGTTCTGTTCTATTCTATTCTATTCTATTCTATTCTATTCTATTCTATTCTATTCTATTCTATTCTATTCTATTCTATTCTATTAGAGTTTGCAGCAGAAATTCAAATCCAGAAAACACACAGATGACTCATTCAGCAGGATCGTTAACTTCTTCATAAACATAATAATATGGGAAAAGTTTACAGTACCATTTGTAGATTTTTTCAACATAACATAAGCAAAACCACAAGTAGTAGCAGCCGCAGCAGTAGCTCAGAGCAGAACTCTAGTTTCAGTTTCAATTCTTAGCAAAGCACACAGAGCCAAGCTACACCCAGGCTGTCAGCTCCCATTGGCTGGTCTGTTGCCATGCTTACTCACTTGCTGATTTGTTAACCATGTCTCTGTTGGTTAATGAATATATTCTGACATGAAGGAGATGTGATCTAACTTCAAACACTTGGCAACTGGTTCATATTTATGACGGTTGCAGTATCCCAAGGCCACGTGATTATCTTTTGCAAACTTCTGTCAAGCAACGTCAGTGGGAAGCCAAATTCACTTAATAACCATGTTACTAACTTAACAGTTGGAGTGATTCACTTAACAATTGTGGCAAGAAGGATGTCAAGGTTCCAAGTAATGCATCCCCAGAATGGAAAATCTGAGGCATCCATATTCCAACAAAGTCTCTTTTATTAGGAATATATCAAATTGGCAAAGTCTTGGTGTAATTCTGGTTCTGACCTAACCAGAGGTGGGCTGCTACCGGTTCACACCGGTTCGAGTGAACCGGATGACCTCCATGGTTTCTTCCAACTCTTGTTAGTCTGTATCTGTATGTAGTTCCCTGAACCAGTAGTTGCAACAACTGTCTGGCCCTGCCCACCCCTCCCCTCTCCTCCCAGGAGTCTCCATGTGGCCCATTTTGGATGCCAGGTAAGTGCAGGGCCCATATGGAGGCTTGGAGAGGATAAAAAACAGGTCTCCTGGAAACTTTGGAAGGTCAGAAACAGGCCTTTTTCCGGCCTCTGGAGAACCTCCAGAGCCCAGGGAGGCTGTTTTCTTCCTCCCAGAAGAAAGGCTCAAGGGAAAGCCTTCGAAGCCCAGGGAGGGTGAAAAATGGGCCTCCCAGAAGTTCTGGAAGCTTCAGATGGCCATTTTCGCCCTCCTGGAGCCTTGAGGAAAGCCTCTGGAGACTGGGGGCACTGAAAATGGCCCCCCTACTAGTGAAGGAGGCTGACTAGGCTATGCCCACCATAGCCACTCCCACCTAGCAACCATGCAGAGAACTGGACGCTAAATTTTTTGAAGCCCACCCTTGGACCTTACCCCAGAATTACACCCAGTAAAATCAAAAGTTTGAAACTTCCCCCCATGGTCACATTCTCCAATCAGCTCACAGACCATCAATTTGGTGACTCCCAACTCTACCTTCAGCCACCTGCAAGCACCTTCTCAGTTCCCACAGGAAAGAATGCCAGCTAGCCACAACATCCCCCCTTATCTCTACAACCCCACTTCCTATTGCTAGAAAGTGGTGAGCCTGAACCATTGTTAAATCACTTTGCAGAATACTTAAAGAAAATGAAGAAAAACAATAGGCAAAGGCTACAATAAAATATGGCTACACATATGTCAGCTTCGGGGTTGACAGGGTCATACACTGGAGCAAAACTCACTCAACAACTTCTTACCATACTTGTGAAGCGAATCACTGCAGTTAAGTGAATCTGGCTTCTCAGTTGACTCTGCTTGTCAGAAGGTTACAAATGGTGATCACAAGACTCCGGGACACTGCAACTGTCCTAAATGCATGCCAGTTGCCAAGCATCCAAATTTTGATCAAGTGATCATGGGGGCGCTGTAATGGTTGGAAGTATGAAAAAGGTCATAAGTCACTTTGTCATGTGACACAGTGGTACCACCTCATCAACAATCATGTCAGCAAAAAAGTAATGGCAGTTCACCTGCCAATGCTACCATCCCAAACTCAAAAAGTGGTATTGGTTGATACCAGGCAGGGAGTGTCACAGGGATATGCCACACCATATAACTTTATATACTGTTGTTGCCCTCTAGACCCATCTATTGGCCAGAGAGTCAAATATTCCCCAAGTATATTGTTTTAAAGCTGACCCAACCCACTTTACCCATCAGCCCGTGCTCTCAAGCCAAGTGCATGCTGGGAAGCCAGACTTCATTTCCTTTAGCATTTGGAGAAGGCAGAAGCACATGGTCATCCAAGGACAAACCCACATCCCACACAGAGCATTGCTGGTGAGAGTTAAGTTGCTTGTATTGATTAATTGTTATGTTCAGCAGTAATTTAATACTGTCTATCTTGTATTTGGTTCTAATTGTATGTATCCCTATTTTCCCCAGTTTCACCAAATCCTGTTCTTTCAATAAAGTGTCCAGATCTATGCACATGATCTGTTTTATTGGAAGATAGGTGGGTTTAGCTCCATGTTGAGCTGCACACAGACTAATGTGTAATGGGGACAGAACACCTTTTTTTCAGTGCTGTTGTAACTTTGAACGTTCACTAAATGAATAGTTTTAAGTGGAGGATTATTGCATTATATAGTTTATATAGGGAAGTCACATCCCCCAATTGTGAGGAATCGTAAAAGTAATGTATGGACAAATCTGAGGATGCTATAAATTTGACTTGGTTATGAGATTTCATATATTACTGATAACCTGAGCCTGGACTAACATAAAGCCAAGCAGCCCAGTTGTTCTCTTTTTTATGAAAGGCAGAGGGAGGGGTGGAAAAATTATTGGAGCAGAGCATAACTGAGTGGCTGTCTGAGCAGAAAGAGAGGGAGGGCAGCTGGTTGAGTGCTATATGAAAACAAAACATCAGATATAGGCTCCACATTAAGGGACAGAAAAACAAATCAACAACAACCAGGAGCCTTCTTTCCTTTTTCCTTCCAAAGGGCTGCCAGCTGAAAGGAATTTGTACTAAATTACAAGTAGTGGGTTGTGCTATGAAATCTATTTGAGAGATGGTAGAAGAGGCCAGAGGTCAACAGATTCATTTTGTAGAGGGCATATTTACTGAGGGCCTTTGAATGACAGGGTCAAAATAAAAAAGAAGAAGAAGAAAAAAGGCAACCTATTATATATACAGAGTAGTTTGGAATGGAGAGAAGCTGCTCTGCTAGCATTTTCAATAGAGTTGCCAGACCAAAATATGTTGAAAATGCTATGGGATTACAGATTCAGGACTACATCTGAAGAGGATTGAAGCTTTGTTGTGTCTGCCATTAAATTTAAGCAAGGTAGATCTAGAAACCCATATCTTTATATGAAAAAAAAATAATCTTCCATTCACCAGGTAATATGACTATATTTATTATATTGTGGACTATCAGGTGGAAATTATATACTACCGTGCCTTGTGATTTCCACTAGATGGTGGCAAAGTTAGCTAACAGGTAAACATTGGTTTCTTAATGAAAGGACGGTAAGATTTCAGTGCAAGCTATAAAAAGGCTTTCTTTCCCTCAGACGTTCTCTCCATGTGTTGGGAGCTGTGTCTCATGCCAGCACTTAGACATAGGTGTCCCTTCTTATTGAAATGATATCAAAATGGCAGAACATATATCTTGGAATCACAACTCATAGAATCATAGAGTCCCAAGGCTAGAATGGACGTTGGAGGTTGTTGGAAGAAATTCTATCTGGTTCAGTTCCAAGCTGTGAGGAAGACACTGGAAATTAGGAGGCTTATTGGAAAAATGGTTTATTGATGAACAGGACCACCAAGCATGCATGGAAACATGCAGGCTGATTGGAAAGATGGCTTAATGATGAAGCAGAACCACAAAGTGTTCTGTATGTAAACAGGTGACTCCAAATCTACTAATATGATTGGCTATGAAAACTAAGCATTGGATTGGTTCACTAGGAACCAGGAATAGCTGGACAAACTAATAGCCCAGGGGGTGCTAGAACCTGTGGACCATGCCAAGTGGGAAACGCCTATCGTCACACCCATAAA